>PVKE010014828.1:0-34353 GCA_004027555.1 Craseonycteris thonglongyai
GAAGCAGTTTATAGTTGGATGAGAAAAAAATTACATCTTTATTTTTACTAACCTCAAATTAAGATTTAGTCTTTCCTTCTGATACAAATGCTGGTGATAAACAATAGTATTACCAGCACCTATAATATTGTCACCAAAACAAACTACAGATTTCTTCATATCACATTACAGTTGCTACATATACCTAAAAATATAATTTATGTTCACCTTTGATCTTATAGTAATCATCAGAAATACTAGTATATCTTATTATATCTTATTTAATACCTTAATAGAAAAATATATATTTCTATCTTATATTAACAGTATTTTGAGAATGATTTTTAATCTAATTAATTTTATTTTTAATTACGTGTATTGATTTTATGCACCTAAAAATATGAACCTAAGAAGAGGTTGGTAAGTTTCATCAGACTTCTGAAAGTGTCCTTGACACTCAAAAGAGGGTTAAGGACAAAGGACACCTACCCTAATTTTGTTCTCAAACTTCAGCTTTCATCAGGATCAGTTGAAGGATTTATTCAAACACAGATTGCTGGTTCTTTTCTAGCGGTCTAATGATTAGGTCTGAGGGGGAGTTGTGGAATTTGCATTTCTATACGTGTGTTCAATGTGCTGCAGGTGCTGCTAGTTCGGTCCTAAAATCACACGTTGAGAACCACTGAGCTAGACTACTCTGCCTCTATAAGTCTGGGACCCAGACTAGGTCATTCTAACGTTAAAACCAGGTTTAGTAGCTGTTGACCCAGCTCTTGAATTACAAGTTAGTGGAATACTTGCTTTCACTCATTTACCAATTGTGGACATAATCACCTAACCACTGTGCTTTGCCCGATCCAGTTAGAAAGTAAAACTATGAAATATTAATTTTAGAAAGTTAGAAAATTGCTATCCTTTGCTATTAAGTATTTTCTCCTTGCTTATTGTAATTACTGTGTTGCTAATTTAAAAATATTTAAAACATCAAAGTTATAATTTATACTTCAGACAAATGATGAACTTTTAGCTTGGTCAATTAAACAAAGGAAAATGAAAAGATTTTTCCATTATTTTGTCCTCCATCTCCCTATTCCCATTTTTTTTCATTTAGTGCTGAACTTGCAAATTAAAAACAACAAAAAATATTTAATTATTTCTGTATAAAATTAGCAAATAAAAAGAAAATATTTGAAGTTGAAGGTGGTAGTTAAATTTTTTCTACTAATGCCTGTATCTTATCTTTGTTGTTGTTTTGTGTTAAGGTTTTTTCCCCCCTTATAGTTGAAAAGTTGGGGACAATGACAAAGACAGAAACACTTATTTGTCTACCAAATTCTTAAATTAATATGAAGCCAGGTTCTATTTTCAGGTTTCAGGGCCCAGTGCTAAACTGTGGATACAAATTTGTTGCATGCTTACATACAAAATTAAATCATTATGCTCTAGTTATTTCAAAGGCTTATTAATTTTTTTTTTTTTTTTTAGCTCTCACCCCCCAGCATTTTTAAAACACTTCTGAAATGGAAGAACATTGAAGTAATTCCATTTCTCATATGGGGTTTGAGACTGAGGATCACTTGATCTTTCTGATATTTGAACTGGAGGCATCTAGCAGGACTACTATGGGATTTAAAAATTAATACCAACTCCTTATAGGCTGCCTAATAGGGATACATATAACAAACTTATTTTTCATACATTAGTATTTCCTAAGTGCTGTAAAGCTGTACAGACCTGATGACTTCTAGTTTTTAATGGCTTATAAGGCAAATCAACTATATAGTTATTCACTGGATTAGTAATAGTGTAGTGTGCCTTCCTAGGAAATGTCATTTAAAAAATCACTACTCTGTTTCTTTAACATTTATTCTTGTATCAGCATAAAATGTTCTCTTTCCTGCTTTGATCAGAGACATGAACATGGTGTTTAAAGTAGTACTTTTTACTTATCCATGCTATAAATGGCAGAGAATGAAAATGTTTCATTTAAAAAGAGGAAAGGCTGATGAAATCTACCTCATATAATTTTCTAGAATCTTTGGGAAATTGCATTGTATGCCCTATCTGCATAAATAATCTTGAGAGACTACAGTGCCTTTTTAATACATTTGACTCCTAAGTTACTTTCCACTGTACCAAACACATCATTTTAAACTTGCTAAGTTTCCTTTGAGTTACAGTGTACCAGTCCAGACAAATTCTCATTAAGGTTATAAGTTCTTTTGCAATTATGAGGGCACTATGGAGACTATTTAATAAGTGTAGGCCCAAAGATTAAAGTCTTTGCAGAGATTACCAGACTCATTTCTGAAGAAAGCAAGTGCCTGACCTTCATCAAAAGTATTGCATCTAAGGCAGTGAGATGTACTACTCGCCCTATGCACATTAAAAAATCTAGTTCTCTGTCCAGATGGAAGGACTGTATTTCACAGGAAATGAGGTCAGTGAACTAGAGAGTAAAATCAGGCTGGGGGAAAAACATGTAAATGGATAGTACACAGTTGTGTGGAGTTGGCTGCTATCCATTCAGTTTGGGCCATTTTCTAGAAAGCCTTTCCTGACATATGTAAATCAAGTAGGTTCTCCTACAGCACATTGAATTTATCACATTATATTGTAATTATCTATTTATGTATCTATCTCCATCACATTGAAAGCAAAAACCAAGTTTTTCATCCATGGAACAGATACAATATCATTGCTAATGCTTAGATATAGGAATAATCAAAATAATATATTTATATTAACAACTGTTAAAAAGTAATAAAGATATACATTTTCTTTCCAAAATATTCTCTCATGCAATTGTAGGAATCAGCATTATACTATCATCCAGCATATTTCATTCAAATTCATTAAAAAAAAAACTTCTATCAAAGAAGATGTTGACCTTTTAGATCTTTGTGAAAGATTCATCTTAACCCTATATATCCTCCAGGAAACAATTTAGTTAAGATTTACAAACCACAATTAAAATAAAACCACCTATGTTTATAATTATATAGTGATGATTAGAAACGTGGTGAAATGAAAAACAAGAACCTGTGCAGAGAAAGCCCATTATATTCCATATCATCCAGGGCATTTGGATTAATCAATTGTGGAAATAAGGTCAAATCTACTCTTTACTAAGTTTGAGTCTGTAAAATACCTCTTCAGAATTACTGGCAACTTCAGCAGTGAAAGAAAATGACTTCCTAGAACCTCACCTGTATGAACTTGCATTGAACTAAAATCAATGTTAAATTAGGAACCTAGGATCAATGCCACTTACCCTGTGCTTTACTTGAAGTGAGAATAAATAAACAATTGCCAGTTTGAGTGTTTTGTTGACTTCATCAAAAAACATTATTTCACCTGTAACTCATCTGCCTCCAAGACTATGTCTTAAAACCCTTAATATGCATGTATACAAAGTGAAGGAAGTTTCCAAATAATATACATAAGCCAAACTGATGATTATTTACGTAATGGATGATAAAACTTACTTCCTCCCTCTACTCTTGACAGACTGACTTTCTGGTAAGGCTGACTTCACTTGAATAAGGCTTGGGGCTAGGGAGTTCCCATTCTGAATGAACAGCCTTTTAGGATGTAAAGGAAATCAAAAGCTCCCAATACAATTGCAAGAAGCTATGGAGCATATCTGATACTCTTACTGGAAACTCAACACGTTTTCCTATGGCAAAATATGTCTATTAAAATATATGGCAGTTGGGTACTATCCTGTTATTAATATACAGTATAACTCTCCTAGTGTACTAGAAACTGAATGGCTATTATGGGCTACACTCAGACCTAAACACTACACTAATATTATTTCTATTGGAAAATATGTTTTAGATTAAAAAAAAACATTTAGAAATAACTTTTGAAAATCTCTGTATAGCATGAAGACTGATATATGAATTACTAATCAGTTAGAAAGATGGGTCCCTTGTAAAAAATTCAATCAATTATATTTGATTTTGATGATTTAGGAATAGTTTAGATAATAGCCAAATGTTGAGGGTATGCATGAATGTGACTATCAATTATTTTCTTTATACAGTCTTTTAGAATGAATTTGAAAATATTTTCCCAGTTGAGGGCAGAAAATAAAATGATAATAACATAACTGGAAAACTTTTGACATACTTTTAGATTATATGTACATATACCTATATATAATGCATTATTTATTGCTTCAACAAATGTTTATTTAGCATCTCTATTTTGAGACAAGAAGTAGTCTAGATATTAGCCATGCATGAAACAGACATAGCTCTTATATAAGGGCAGTCTGAAAAAATCGAGCTGCAACTGCCTGTACTTTTCATATTACATGGCTGGATACTTCCTGGATAGCCTTCATAGTTTAATACGATAAGCCAAAATGGTAAATAATGTATTGCTATTACTGATAAAATAACCGTATGTGACCCAACATGTTTAAATTTTCCAAACCATGAATGCTAAAGTATCAAAATGGTAAATTAGAGTTAATCAATTGTACAACTTAAAAGAAGCAAATTATTACTTCTTATTACCTTTTATTTTCCAACTCACTTTTGAGAATGATGGGAAAGTAAAAAATGGTGAACTTCTATAATATAATGATATTAGACTGGGAGGTACAAAAAATTTTTGCTGATTCCATTAGTATGCAATTATTACTTGCAATACCTTCTTGGGTAAGTCTTAACATTTTTAAAAAATAAAGGTTTATTTTATTATTTTTGACAGACAGAAAGAGACAGAGAGAAAGGAGGGCCCAGAGCAGTCTCCATAGTTGTACATCATCAGCTTTCAACATGGTTTCTTTCCACACAAGTGGGTGGGGATATGCAGGGCAGGAACTGGGCTGGGGGCCTCCTGCATGGGAGGCAAGCCCCCTCTAGCCAGGGGCTGAACCCAGGGAGTGGGCCAAAAACCAAACTAGGGGCCTCCGGCATGGGAAGCACACCCCAGTTCAGCATATGGGTTTGCACTGGCTGGGGCCAGTGCCAGAGTCAATTCTCTGTCCCTGGGGCTGCGAAGTGAGTGCTTAACCCTCAAAGCCATCCTGGCTTCCCCTTAAAATTTTACATACCTTTTCTCACAACAATTATACTGCTACAAATTCAGCCCCCCCCAAATAAATTTTTATAACTGTAGTAAATACATTGCAAAGATACTCGTAGAGCGGAAACATGTTCTCTGCATGCTTGTGATTAGTTATATATATTATAACACAAACTGCAATAATTTTCTTTCAAATAATAAATAGAAAATATTTAGTGACATGAGATATGCTCATGTGTAAGTGGGCTATAAAATAGCATAATGTACTATTTTGTAGGATTTCATAATATAATATTTTTATATACTTCTATTTATATAATATTTATTATAAAGCTTTTAACCATGGCTATTTTTTTAAGAATAGGGTTAATTAAGATTTTAGTTTTTTTCCTTTTTGCTATTTATATTTTCTAAATCCATAATTTCCATTAATGTGACATATCTTAATAATCCCAGTTTTAAACCAATAAAAGTATTTGAGAATCTCTTAAAAGAGGGCTGAGTGGAATTACTTACCCTAGTCCCAGCAGGTGACAAACATCATTTGAAATCTGGGTGGTCCAGTTCTCAGCACAAGCTACATGCCACGTGCTCTGGATTCTGAACTGCACCAAACCGTCAGTGCTTGTTGTGCCGTTGAGAAGACTCACTAAAGAGATTAGACACAGGGTCATTTTGATGTAAGAAGATGAAAATAAATGATGGGCTATAAACTAAATGTGCAATGTTCTTAACACTTAGAGTTTAGAAATTGATTCTAATTTTTCTTTAGAGTATGTTAGAAGGCCTGAGTTGAAAATACAAATTTGGTAGACTTCATTTTTCTCTTGATATAACTCCATAAAGAAAAATGTAGAGATATGCAAATTTATTGCATATCAGTACAGCAACTAAACACAGAATAAAGCTATTCAGGGAGAGCATAGCTTATAAACGTAGTCTCTAAACGAAAGGCACCTCAAGTTCAGGAGCAACTGGAAGCATATTTTTACTACTTTTTAGGAAACCATTGTCTTTGTGCTTGCTCTTTTGCTGTTTGGTTTCCATCATCTTTTTTGCCGTTTCACAACCATTTTTAATAGATTATTATTTTTTTGAGTTTTTTTATTGTTAAATTTATTGTGTTGACATTGGTTGGTAACAATTACATAGGTTCCAGGTGTACAATTCTACATTATATTGTCTATGAATTGTATTATATGCTCACCACCCAGAGTCAGCTCTCTTTTTGGATAGATTATTAATGCCATTAGTGGCAAGGTAAGGATTGGGCCAAACTAAGCTAATTTATCAAACAGGGAAAACATCACCAATGGTAGTTTTCCCCATAGATACCATATTGTAATTCTGTAAGTAAATGCTATTGTTCACATTTGTTTTTCTATTAAGAGTAGAGTAAGAGCATTGACTTTGGAATTAGATAGACCTACTGTGTTTAGCCATGTAGAATGTGCATCCATGTACATTTTAAATCATCCTTTAATATACACCCACATTTTTGGTACAAACTTTCTGGGAAAAAATTTCTTTTGTTTTAATTTTTTAATTCAAATTTTTTACTTGTATATATTTAGGTACTTGCTTTTTGTATTATTAAAAAATTTTAGCATTTATTTTTAACATATCACAGTATAAGAAATTTTATGTAGCAAATAATTACAAAACACCAAGAACAGATACAAGGTACAAGAAATTTTATGTATAAATTATTTTTATATAAAAAAACAATTACCATATTCCAGGGTATTATTTTGTGTATGGATCTTGTTATTGATTTCTAGAGTTACACTTTTAACTCATAAGCATAAATAAAAAAATTAAAAGCATTTATATAGATATGGAATTAATATTAACTATATATAGTGCACATCCTTATTTTCCCCTCACAAATTTCAGGGAAAAGTGTACATTAGACATGGCAAAATATGGTAGGCTGAGAAAACATAGCTCTAGCCCTTACTACATGTGTGATATTAGGAGCCACTTCTCATGGCTGAAATAGGACTAATTCTTATTGTGTTAAGATTGTCTTACATCATTTCGTTACAGAGTATGGCACATAATAAGTAGCATGAAATATTTGCTTAGAAATAAAAGGAAGACATAGTAAAAGCAGCCATTACTCATAATTTAGAGAGATCTGGAGTTGGGCTGAATTTATTTGAAGACTAAAGGCAGGAATAGTAGTAGATACTGAAGAATCAAAAATGCAACAAACCAAGTTTAAGAAAATCATTCACAAATAAAAATGAAGGTGCCTCTGTATGTAAAGAATGTACAGAAAATGATAGTAAAAATGGTACTCAAGTGTCTTGTGTGGGCTATTGTTTCTCTGCGGTGCTTTAGGCTTTCTATAATACTTAAGTATGAATTGTCCTAGACTTAAAATTATTCATTGTAAGGAATTTAATAGAAAATAGAAAATAGGGGGCCCACATGTTAACTTTTGTCCTAATAAGAATGAGGACAGAGGTGCTGGAATCACTGAGAGATGTTCAGACCCAAAGCATCAACACATGCGCTAATAAACACATTCATAACCTTTTCAATTTGTAGAATCCAAATGTAGACACTAAAGTGACAAGTGTTTTCCTAAAAAGGAAACATACCACAATGTTTTTCATCTGAGCCATCCATGCAGTGTGGAAGACTGTCACAGAGATTGATCAGTGGAACACACTCTCCACTCTTACACTGAAAACTGTCTTCTTTGCAGGGTTCTATGGGGGGAAAGCATATTTATTATATAAGATAAATGACAGATGATTCTGGATGACCCTTCCCATTTCTTTTCCTTTAACATCAGCCTTTTGGCACTAACACATGGTTATCTAGCACCTAGCATCTGCACCTGGCAGTTTCAAGAGATGATTAAGAGGTTTAGGATGCCCTCATCCTTCGCAATCTTTGTTAGTATCTCTTCAAAAAACTCATTTACCCCAAATGAACACGTAAGCAACAACCACTGGACTATTACACAAGCATAGAAAGATCTCTTGGGTCACCATCCACATGATACCTCTGAACCTTTATTATGTAGAAATGTGGAAGTTGCCTTTTGGTGGAAACAGAGTTAAACTAGAAACAATGAACTTGATTAAAGTGTGGCCAGGTGATAAAAAGTAGTCACAGAGGAACAGAAACTGCAATAACAGTAATTTGAAAGACAGTGGAGGTTGAGCTCCAAACAAGTAAAGCAGGGTTAGAGCTATAGGAATGTGCTCAGCACATGGAGAAACAGAAGGAAAACGAAGAGGCCAGACAAAGAGGGATGTGAGTGGGTCTGGAGGCAGTTAGTTGGTGGTTTCCAGAGTTTGAATGGTGCAAAAAGAGTCCGACTGGAACTACTTATCATTTAAAGGGAGTGGGTGCTGCTCTTCCCTAAAGCTATTTGTTGGTTTTCATTGATTTTGTGCTGGGAGAGCTCTCATCTCACAGGGAGAGAGAAGGGTTGGTTTCCCTCTAGGTGTTTTCTAATTATGGCTTCAGAGGGACAGCTACATGCAGGTACTAGGATCTTTGTTGAGAACCATGTGGGATTTGGGCTCCCTCAGAAGGAAAGATTGTGGTTGGGTATGGAAAGGCCTAATGTCTCTTCCCTACACAGCACATGGACATTAATATTGGGGAAGCCGAAGCTCCTGATAAAAATAAAGAACAGGAAAACAAATTAATTATGAGCTATTATATTGTTTTCAAGCAGACAAAATTCATGTTAAAATGGCTTCAAGCCAAATTGTACTAATCTCTATAGAGACTATTTCAATTTATGATGACCAAATATAATGGCAATTGAAAGGAATTTTTCCACTTTAAAATCTAGGTGATAGTTCCAAATCTGAGGGCACTGATAAAGCTAGTGCATTCTAAAAAAAAGTTACTATAGCCATAGTACACTTACTAACAGCCAAAACCAAAACCAAACCAAAATAAAACAAAACAGTGGTCTGGCAACTATCAACACCTACCACGTATTTCTAGTTATTAAAGAAAAAAATTAGTCTTTTTTTTTTTTCTTCTAAAAAATAGACTGCACAGAGTTCTTGAGGAGGAATGCTTTCCAGGGAGAGAGGGAAAGATGTACAGTACAATAAGTAGGGGTATTCCATGTCAACCAATTCGTTGCATTAAAGGGTTGATACCAGCACCTCATTCCCTAATGAAAGTTTGTTAGACTGCAGAATCACAATTAGTGTTTTCATGGGACTACTGCAGAGGCTTTGAGATTTTTTTCCCCCACTGTGACTGTAGTAAGAAATAGACATTAAGCTACGCTCTAAGACACATCAATGTGTGTGTGTGTGTGTGAGAGAGACTTAATAGAATACCCTTATTCTTTTCTAGGAGATTAAAAAAACTTTATTAATTAAAGGAATTAAAGGATTAATGCTCTGTTTAGTATTTAAAAGTGAGTCTTAACTACCCATTTTAAAAAAGTTCATACCTGAAATAACTGGCAAAATGGAGAGAGATCTACTAAAATATTGAGGGGCAAAGAGGAGGATTTGAAATAAGGTTGATTAAGAAAAAACAAAATTTTTTTGGTTTATACTCTCATTGAATTCATTTTTTAATTTGAATATGAAATATACTAGCTGCAGTACCTATAATGCGTTGTGTTTTCATCTTTATATGCACAGAGCTTGACAAAATGCAGAGCACAATATAGGAAATCATAGATATTTTAAAAATATTAAGTGAATTAATTTATATATATATTTTAAAAGATTTATTTTTATTGTTTCTTTTTTGACACAGAGAGATAAAAACAGAGAATGGGGGAGGTCCCAAAGCAGTCTCCATAGTTGTACATTATTAGTTTTCGATATAGTTTCCTTTCACATGTGGGCATAAGGCTGTGTGGGGCAAGAACTGGGCTGGAGGCCTCCTGCATGGGAGACACACTGGGGGCTGAAGCCGAACTGAGAGCCTCCCACATGGGAAGCTCGGCCCAGCAAGAACTGAACTGGGGGCCACACCCCAGTTCAGCATATAGCTCCACATAGGCAGTGGCCAAGATTTGATCCTTGGACCCTGGATCTGCAAAGCGAAGCCATCCTGGCATCCCCTAATTTATGGTAAGTGAGAGATATGCCACAAAACTTGGCACAGATCTTAGTAATAAAGCTGACACAATATAAAACAATCTTTAAAAATATAATTTAAAAATACATTTTTAAATCAGGTAATTATTGGCTGATGGTAACTGTTAATTTGAAAAATAGAAGTTGATTGTATGAATTATGAAAGAAAATTTACTTATTTGAATTTGAAATTTACTTATTTGAATAAAACATGGGCTAGGTAATAATATGACCTTGGTTTGATTTGCATTTTAGCCATTTTCTTTATCTTTGACCTTAGATAAATAAATTGACTTTCTGTGAATCATTTTCTTTGACCCTAATATGGGAACAATTATTATTAATATTATAGGTGTATCATGAAAGAAAGTTAAAAAAATAAAATGTATTTAGTATATTAATATGAATACATTGAGTGATCAATAAATAATATTCTTAATATAAAAAATGGTTAACATTTAAAAATCACCCTTTAAAAAAGAAACAGAAAAAATTGGAAAAGTCATCTTTTTCACGGATAACTTGAAGTTAACATTCTTAGTTCTAGGTACCCGGTGTGCTCCTTTCTCCTCCAGATAACCATGTAAACAAGAAATCACACCTAATGCATTCCTCTGGGTGTGTTACAGCAAAATTTGGAGCTGTTTGTATATTTCATTTTAAATTTTGAAAAACTATATATTTTTTTCAACCTCAATCTAAGTTACCTTAATAAAAAAATATTTTAAGGAAGACATAATCTGACTGGTTGTTTCTACAAATCTTTGCCCCATGAGAAAAGTTGGATACATATATCAAATATAATACTATTTAAGAGGTTCTTGTAAATGTAATTATCAATTTGTTTCATGAGCACATATTTTTTAACCAGATCAGGAAGATGGTAAATGGACAAAGACAGCTAACTATTCTACAGACAAACATTAATATTTTAACTGACTTTATACTCATATATTATTTTTCTAGTATTAATTTCTCTAGAAAATAAGAAGGCTAAGTATACATGTGTTTGTGATTTTATATTCTATTTAAAAATTGTACTGTAATATGTATTATAGGTATTTAAAAAGTTGACAATCTAATTACATATCCATGATCAAATACCTTAATATACTTTTAGAATGTTAGTCACTACTAGCTTTTTGAAAATGGTCTCATTACTTAGTGATCATAGATAAATTTATTGATAATTTTACTTTTACTAGTGTAGTCAAACTATATTTATTTGGAAAAGCACATATTGAATAAAAATTTAAATATCTGAATTAAAATATAAATGAAAACATAAGATCTGAAAATTGTAATTCATTTTTGTGCTCTAGTGAAAGTTGTTGAGGTTCTATACTGTGTGAATCTTAGGAAAATTAACTTGTTTCTGTAAGAGGAACACATTGAATGAAAAAATGCTGAAGGGGGCAAAACGATCTATGTCACTGAACTGAATAGAAATGATAAATTCTAAGGAGAGATATAAATAAACTCTTTCAAAATTTTCCTTACACATATGAACTCCATTCTGATTCTTTGTAATGTATAGCAGCTCAGCTTCATTAAGAAATCTTTAATCCAAAAGTTTAACTCTCTGTGGTCTCTGAAATCTTATTTCTGACTGTTTAATGCTTATAGTGAGAGAGGAAAAAAGAAATATTGCTAAGAATTGAATTTCCCCATCTTCTTTTTATGAAGTCTCCAGTAGCCCTGCCTCATTTAATCAACATATGCTTTGTTTTAAATGGAACTGAATTGATCTCTAAGGCACATGCCACACAATCTGGGGAGGGCTCTAAACCCCTAAATATAATCAGCTGCCACTTCCACAGTTGCCTGATAAGCACTATTGAATTTTAAATGAAGACTCTCACAGTATTAGAAAAGAGCAATAAGGGGACATTTATAGGAGAATGATCTTACTAAATCTGTATTTCATATATTCTAGTTTAATATAACTGGAAATGTTAAAAATGGGATGAAGGAAAGAGATACAAAAGTATGTTACATAATTGTTTTACATTTCAATTGAAGGCTTTGGAAGGTGTCCCAAAAATATCTCAGAAGATAAATGAAGCACATAAATGCTGAACATTTATGATATTCCTTTTATACTTTTCCCAAAATGACTAGGAAAGCAGAGCACCAATGTAAACGGATACGTGTGCCCAACTTCTTTGCATTACCAGCTTGATTATCTTCCACTGCCAATTCCCTGTTTCTGTGATTGCTTTTCAGTTGTTTTGGTATAAAAATCTCCCTGGGAGAAGATTGTGCTGCTGATGACTCAATCACTCAATTTTCTATTCCCAAGCAGCATCTGTACTGTATCCAGAAGGAATGTGAAACCACATTTCCAGCATAAACTCCATTCTAACTGAACTAAGGGAATTTTCTCTAAATTTTTATTTCCTAAGTAACATCATCATAGTGGCTGAAATCTAGTGAAAGGGCAAACAATTAGAAAACCGTCCCTCCACTATAAATCTAGTATCTATTTTGTGTTGGGAGCCATAGATTATGCTCTTTTGGCTTTTATCTTGAACAGGAATTGCCTATAATATGTTTTTCTAAGTTCTTGCTGTTGTATTTAGCTCATTATAAGAATCTGATAAGAAAAAAACAACCCCAGTAACTATTATATTTTTGATGGAAGAGATTTGTTGCTGTCTGACTTTTCATAACATATTCTTTTAAAATTTATTTTTAGTTTTTAATTTTAATTTTTTTTATTCCTATGCTATGCTCTATATTTCTACAAGTATTACTTTATAACAACCAAACTGAACTTCCCATTCCCTCCCCTTATTTCACCCACTCCCCCAACCCTTCTCCCATTTGGCAACAAACCAAATGTTCTATCTATGCATCTATCTGTTCCTGTTCTACTTGAGTGTTTTTATTGTTAAGCTCTTTAAGGTTACATTGGTTAGTGAAAATTATAGAGATTTCATAAACTATTCTTATCTTTCCCCTTCTCTCCTCCCTCCTCATTTACAATTTAAAGTGTGAGTTTAGTAACCTATTCTATCTCTAATATTTTGTTGCAAGATGCTTTCCCTTTTGCAGATGGTAGAATGTCCAATAATTATCTTAATTCTTTGGATTTATGAATAAATTCACTCCCTTGTCTGTTAGAACAATAATTTTTTTTATCTCAGTAGTAGTTCAGTTGGTTTTACTGTTCATCTTCATTTCTTTTTTTTTTAAGTTTTTATTTATTTATTTACGAGAGAGAGAGAGAGAGAGAGAGAGAGAGAGAGAGAGAGAGAAAGAGAGAGAAAGAGAGAACTGTTATGGGTCCGCACGGGCCGGGGCTGGGATTCGATCCTCAGTCCCCGGCGCTGCAAAGTGAGCGCTTAATCCACTGAGCCATCCCGGCTTCCCCCATCTCCATTTCTTGAAAAATAACTTCTTTCAAACGTTCTTTCCATAGCATCATTCTTGGAAAAAAGTTAGGAGGCCCTCCCATGCACTAGTTTGCTTGTTCTATTTTAAAACATTATACAGAATTGAGCACACAAATCTATTGCATTCAAATATAAAGATGGCAATACCTATACATTTTTTATTGCAGCAGTTTCTCCTCAAAAACTTAGAAATATTTGTTTTTAAGCATTCATCATAAAATGAATTAAATATAGAGCCAGTCTGATTTTTAACACCTTTGAAAAACAATTATATTCTGCTTAAAATTTGCCCCAAATTTTTCCTTTTGAAATTTAAAAATTTGAACAGGAAATGTTATAACACAGATTCCTCTTTATTTATTTATTATAGCAAAAAATAAGACTTTATTATCTTTAGGTCACTTTAATAAGATCCAGTAAATATTACACACACACACACACACACACACACACACACACACACACAGTCTGGAAAGTATCCAGCCATGTACCCATTCTTGATATATTGGCAATGGATCGATTTTTTTTTTTCTCCAGACAGCATTTCCACCCCATGTTATACCTTTCATGGTTAGTTTTGATTGGTTCTTTTCCTTTGTAAATGCCTATTATTTTCAAATTGTGGTTTGTATTTTTTCCATTACAGACTCTCACAGTTGTTATGGCTTCTATTCAGGGCCAGAGGGTAGATAAGATACGAGTCAACTTCTGTATTTGCTGTAACGCTAAAAGCATACGTCTTTCTGTAATGGAGTCAAAGTTCTAGGCCAGTTGTGAGTGGAGGAATGGATATTTATTTGCACAGATGGCTCTGGGATTAGATAACAGACCAGATGTGCTTCAAAGCTCTAGCCCTACCTCTTTCCTAGACATTCCAGTTTAAGACAGGCTGACCACAATCTCCTATGGAAGGGAGAAGTAGATGGAGGAAGTAACCTATATTCTGTCTTGCTGATATATTTGCACGTAGAGAGAACCAAAGAATTGTTGTGGGCAGTAGCATAAGGAAAAGTCATAGTCCAAGTGAAGCAACAGGCAATAAAATATTATCTGCAGATGGTTGACTGCAAAGAGTTATATCAAATACGAATATAAAGACAGAGATATAGATATATCCATGATGAAGAGGCATGCAATAATTTCCCCCCTGCTAAACATGTAATGGATATCATAAAAAAATATAGAGTAGGAGGTCATGCATACCAGCAGAAATCAGCACAGAATTCCTTCCTCTTTCATGGCAGTGGGTTTACACTGCTTGTCTATAAGAAGTTAATGATGTTAATATTTTAATTCGATGTTGTTGGCATTCAAACAGCTCACTTGCCTGTCTCCCTGCTGTTTTCTGAAAATGCTCTTGGCAAAGAGAACATGACAGATTGTACTCTTTCATCACAGTGCCAACAATCCTATTTTTAATGTTCAAAATGGTCCTTTTCGGTGAATAAAATTCACAATTCTTTGTATATCAGAGAAGTGCAAATCATGTAGATATGCTGAGAAATGGTGTGGATTCCTGCTTTGAGCAAATTTAGGCAGTGGTTAAACAAATATAAGGGAAGGAAGAAAATCTTTGTTAAGATGAGGAAAAATGAGTGTTTGAAATGGAAGTATTGAAATTGTAGTCCTAATATGCTTTTATGTTTTACTCCAAAATTTACAATGCAACATATGATCCGATGTGACTGACCTGAAAGTCCCAAGTGACAGCCAGTAGTAAAGTTAGCTTTAAATCCCCCTTTTGTCAACACTTCATTAGTGATGAAAAGCACGGTCATTCTGTTGGAGGTTGAGAATATATCCTTTACTGGACCAGGTCCTGTGTACACAGCTGCTCCAAAGAAAAACGAGATAATCGGTGAGATGACAATGAGAGTCTTTAGGATATATAACCTTTTTCTAGAGGTACCCAACATGCGCATAGCTTGCTCATGAAGCAGCCATATGTAAATAAATGTGTCTGTTCTTTTTCATTTGAGACAGTGCTTCTTGGAAAGCTGATTTCTCTTTTTGTCTTTTCTAAGATTATTTGAGGCCCGTAGCTCTATAGTGTATTGATGAATCACTCATAACATATTCTGGCTTAGCACATTCAGTATTCAAATTTCCTGCTATTCCAGAAAAAAATAGATATTCACCTGCTTTTAAAATCTTTGTAAAACTATGAAAATTATAGTTTCCTTTAGTATTTTTATACAAATTTATTTGATATTTTCTGTGAGTTGAATCATTAACCTAATCTGAAGGATAGATAAATTAGAGACAGATAATATAAATTTAAATGGTGGTTTTCAAAAATTTTTGCATTATTTCCCGGTTTTGGGGTTTCATAAAGAATGAAATACTTTTCCTAAACAATAAAGGCTTAAGCTAATTACAAATATGTCTATATTATTAAATAATTTATATTTTGGGATCCCTGCCAGCAATTCTCTTTGGAAAGAACTTCTTGCTTACAAATCTGAAAACTAATGATTGATGTAAATACTAAAAGGTGAAATGATAAATGTTTTTATTACAAAGACTAAATGTCTTTATAACTATGTAAGAAAATCACATTTGTATTTCTCAGTTTCTTCTGGCACTACTGATTCTGGACTCACTGATTCTTTCATTGTTTATTAGTGTTGTGTGTGCCTCTCAAAATCCTTTTAGGAAGCTTGTGCTCCAGAAGCTGGTGAGATCTTGATGAAAAACCCACATAGTGAGTGATGGACTAGCTCCATTTTGCCTCTTTATTTCTCTAGAAAGTGCTCTCTGTGGTCTTCATCCTTTGGTTGCAGTGTTCATGTGACTGCACCTTGATTGCATCAGGCCAGATCTCATAGGAAATGAGTACAAAGCACAGTGAGATAAAACACTTTGACTTGTAAAGGGTGTTGTTTTGTGCATTCTAATTCACCCTTTATACATTTTTATGATTTAACGTATAACTTATGTTAAAAATTGGTACTAGTTACATAACATATGGCTATTATATTTTACTGATAGATTTTTATTATATTAACATGTATTTTATGATCTAAGTACAATAATTTCCTTAAGAATAGTACATTTTCCTCATGCTTATTAAAAACGTTAATAATCAGTGTACAACAGATCGTAGGAAAAATATCAACTTTGGTCAATTTTTGAATCAATCTCAGATGCTTATTTAGGAGCAGCTAGTACTAGAGACACCAACAATCAAAGTAATAATAAAATATAAAATAAAAAATATTAAAAATGTTTTGCATAGCAAACAATTTGTTTTGTTAGTTTGAAATGAATAAAACTTGATTTATTAGCTATCTTTGGACATGTGATGTGCACACGAAGCATAGATAACTGCATAATGGGTATCCTTAGCTCTTAGTCTCCAAGGTATAAATCTTATTGTAGTGAATTAACGCCAGCTAGTAGAAACTGCTGAATCAAAAATATTCATCCTGTTTTGCTAAGAATGCTCATGAAGAACATTATTCCATCATCATTGCAAATAGCACTCATCTTGGAAGCTCCACATAAAATATGACATAGTACTCTACTGTTGTATTTTTATTTTGCTAGTTGTAAAAGGCTGATTACATTTTTTGAAAAATGTTCTCTCCATCAGTCCAATGTCTTGAGTCATACAACCCTCACAAAAAATTTAAATTGCAGACTTACCTAAGAGCAAGGAATCATCTCCTTCACCATCTCTGATTTCAATTACGTCTGCAATATTTTCTAAGTCAAATACTTGAAAATGAAGTTGTATATTTTTTCCATATTGTGCATTTAAATTCCAAACACCTTCAAAGTAATAAGGAACGACATTTAGTTTAGAACATACTTCTTTTTATTTATTTTAAAACCTTCACTCTTGGGAATTTCAAAGATTATTTTTCATTTTATGAAAACCAATATTCCAAATTAGTTTGCTTTTTTTTGTGTGTGAGAAAATACATCGATCTAGTCATGACTATTTAGAGCAGTTTCAATATAATTTGAAATAATTTACTGTAATTGAATTTGTTTTTTTCATATATATATAAAATAGAATACTTCAAAGTATACAAATAGTCTTTTACTTTTATCATCTAAAATTTATGAATAGCAAAGATATTTATATTCCAGTTCTATTTATTTTCTTTTCCATGATTAAATTGAGAGGAAAATGAGGTGATTAAAATGCAATTTGTAGGGCATTAAAACTTTATTTCTTTAAATAATTTTTACCATAATTTATACATATTGTAAGCTGCTAGTTCATTTTGTAACAAAATGAAACAAAACAAAAACAAAATTACCAGCCTTAATGTAAATAAATACTACTTATCCTTTATTGATTTCTTAAACAATTTAATCTTTAGATTCTGTTCTAGGCCCTTTCCTCATTCTGTAAGTGTTCTCATTCACTCTTAAGGAAGATCATTCCCTGTTATTTCATTGTTTATATTGGGAATCTAATCATATTATTCTAGCTGCTTTATTGATTCTAGTCTATATGTACAAAATGTATGGATGTCACAATTGTGTCTTTGCTGATTATACTTTTCATTGACTTTATTCTATGGAATTGCAAACTTGTTATATTTGCTATAGACATTAGATATATAATCAAGAATGACTGAGCGTGGTATCTTGAGTAAGGATGGCTCTTTCACTTACTGGTACTGGTTTTATTCAACTTTTGAATTTGAGGATTATAATAGCACTTACATCAAAGAATTATTGTGAGGATTGACTCATATAATGTACATTAATCACTAACACAGTACCTGGCATAAAATAATTGCTAAAAATTTAGTAATTTATTGTTATTTTGTTACTATGTCATTATATTAAGCATCTCATACATGTGATTGGTGTATCCACATATGACAAATTTGTAATCTGCTTGGCTGTGTCAAGGCAAAACTTAGATATATACAATTGCTTCTTATGGTCTGGAAAAAAATAACTCACAGAAAGCCTGGTTAGGGTAGCTGTTTGGAAAATTCATAGAAGTAAAAGTAGTATTTGGCTCCCATAGTTCAAAAGGTCCTCCACAGTCCGCTGAAAAGGAAAGAAATAAAAAATCATGAGTAACATAATGTTTATTTCAGAGAGATAATATTACTTGCTAAAAAATACCATTTATATTTCTTGAAACACTGGTTTTGGTAGACAAGTTTTAGTGTTTGTGTTTGAGAAAACATTGCAATACAGGTAAACAGGTCTCTTTACTGAAGAATGTCCCAAAACCTGAATTTTAAAGAGAGCATAATAGTGTGCAAAAATGATTTGGGCAGGAATACATTTTAGCTGAACATGTTTCATAAATAGGTTGCATAAATAAGGCATCATCCTTCTGTAGTAAAGAAAATGATTCTTCATGATAGAACAAATTTTATATCTGCCATTCTCTCATGAGATGGGCTAGTAAATCACTAATTGTGCCATTTCCACCCTTTTTTTCTATGTTTTTTGGCAGAGAGAAAGCTTTATCTTCCTGTATAGTAAGGCAGTTGACTGTCAGAAAATGCAGATAAACTGAAATTCCACTTGCTTAATAATTGTCATGAAATAATCTTAAAACAAAAATTTTTTTTTAAGATTTGTTTTTATTGTTTTTGAGAGAGAGAGAGAGAGAGAGAGATACAGAGACAGAGACAAAGAAAAGGGGGAGGGCCCAGAACAGTCTCCATGGTTGCACATCATTGGTTTTTCCACATAAGTTCATTCCACAGGTGGGCACGGGGCTGCACAGGGTAGGAACTGGGTCAGGGTCTTGCCCCAGTGAGAACTGAACTGGGGGCACTCCCCAGTTCAGCATGAGGGTCCACACTGGCCGGGGCCAGGACTCAATCCTCAGTCCCTGGGGCTGCAAAATGAGCGCATAACCCACTGAGCCATCCGGCTTCCCCTGGAATGATCTTTTATCTAACATTGTCTAGGAGTCAGGTTAAGGCTGAGTTTAATGCAATTTATTAGAAAAATAGTACACAGATCTTTCAGTTAAAAGTATGGTACGGTATTTTAACAAGGTAGATTAAATTTATGAAATTCTTAACATTATGTTTATTTTCTTAGAAGAAAATTCTAAAGTAATGTAAAAATTCATAAGCTAGTTTTAGTATCTCAATTCTATCTTATATTTATTATTATGTTATATTTAAGATCAAAAGAATAAAAGTAACCTAATTTGAAATATATAGAACACTGGGATATGTATAAATTGGGGATGGCGAACCTATGGCACAAGTGCCACTACAATTATTCCGGTACGCGGAATTATTGTTTTTTGTTATAAAAACATCCTATGCCTCTTATAGACATAAAAATAATTGATACCTCTATCTTACTCGATGGGTTGGCACGCGAGTCGAGCGAGTATAGTCTTATTTCATAAACTTTGGCAATCACCAAAAGGTTTGCCACCCCTGGTATAAATAGTACCTATTATTAAAAACATATGAGGGAAGCTGAGATGGCTCAGCAGGTTAAGTGTTCACTTTGGAGCCCCGGAGCCTGAGGATCAAATCCCAGCCTCGTCCCAGGTGGACCCATATGCTGAACTGGGGTGTGCCCCCAGTTCAGTTCTTGCTGGGGCCTATGTGGCAAGCTCCCAGCCCAGTTCCTGCCCTGTGCAGCCCCGCGCCCACCTGTGGAGTGAAACTATATGGAAAACTAATGCTGTCAACTATGGAGACTGCTCTGGACCCTCCCCCTTCTCTCCTTTTCTCTCTGTCTCTTTCTCTGTCAAAAAATAATAAAAATAAATCTTTAAAAAACATATGAAATAAATCTTAAAAAACATATGATACTGGAATGCCAATAAAATAAAAATCAGATTATAGGAGTGATAATGAAGTGTCTCTACACCTACAACGGTGTTTTCAGTCATACCCTCTCTCTCTTATATATCACCTGCTTTATTTACACAGATCCTTTGAAAGTCATGTGCATCTTTTATATTTGTAAGTAATAAGTCTCTTAGATTTGGGTTCATGATGTATCTGAGGGGACAAAGGGGCAGTTCTTGTGGCTTGATAGTTGTATCATTGCCATCTTATCCTGTTTTACAGGGAAGCAGGGCCTGTCTACCTTATATACCTCCTGGATCAGGCTTGTCTAGACCCAGGTGAGCTTAGCAAGAGTAATAAACCCTCTTACAAAATCTTACCTTTTGCACAGCCTTTCCACATACGTTGATTGTGTCATTTGGGAAAAGTTATAGTATACTTGTATAAAAGAAAGTGTGCTAGGGCTGGTGAATTAAAATTTTTCTCTGAGTTATTTATTTGTCTCTCTGAGTCTTGGTTTATTCATATATAAAATAGATATATGAGGATGTCCAGAAAAAATCCAGCCATTATCAACATAAGGAGAATGGTAACATGGATGAATATTTTCTGGACAGCCCTCATATAATAGAGATTTTCAGAGATTCATGTCTGTAAAATTTAAACATACTTTATGAAAAGTGCCTATACATTACCTGGCATAGTGAGTACTGGTTTTCAATGCATACTTATGGATTAAGTAATTACTCTTATTATTTCTATTTTAAATGGACAATTTGAACATTGGCGATATATTCAATTACTTGCTAATGCTGTACATATTCATTTAGTGTCAAAGACAAAACATCATCTCAATTAATCTCAAACTCATCCCACACTACATTACTGTCTCCTATTGGATTTATTAAGCTCTGAATCATTTCTAGCATTTGGTCCAAGCCACAGGCAGGGTTTAGACTGAGTCTTAATAAGTAGAACTTGATGGGGACATGCCATTCTTATGAATATAGACAGAAAGAGAGGGCATAAGGGAACAAAAATAAAAGCACTAACAAGTAATATCAATAATGGATTGATCTAGAAGGAAGAAAGTGTTGTATACAGGGTGCTGAAGAAGATGTCTGAACCAAAGGAAGAGTGATAATGAAAGGTAGAGCAGATTCTCCACTGGAAAGAGTGAGAGAAAGGATGAGGGAATTGTATGCTCCCATAGCAGCTATTCCTCTAGACTAATACTCTTTGATTTTGTGACTACTTCTCTTGCCAAGATTTCTGTTGAATAATCTGTTACAACCCCTCACCTCTACATACATACAACTCATTTAATTTTAACAATTCTAAGTGTCATGAAATGCTACCTTCAATCCTCAATGAAACTAATGGGGAGGGGAAAGTATAATTGCAGGGACAAAAATATTGTTGAAGATTACAACCTGGAGAAAACCAGCTTTTCCTTTTTCCAAGTTTAGCCATGGCCAGTGTTGCCAGTGTATTCTTGTTCACTTTGTTGTTGATTTTAATCATCAATCTCATTTTCTCTTCAGGGAATTGAAAAATTTCAAAATCATATACTCCCAATATAGTAAACAGCCAACATTTTGGAGAATATATTAAAATTTCACATTATTTAATGCTTAACAGTGCATTCTATTATACATGAATAGGTAGCACTTTAATAAACACACAACCAGAAGTAAGATGTTGTCAAGTATAACTGTTAAGCCTCTCACGGCAGGCTGTTTGCTTAGTGTTTCTGCACTAAACAGAGGTTGGAAATATATTCCTTTAAAATACTTAAGAAATACATTTTGAAATAAATGCATTTCATGTATACTTTTATATCAAATAACTAACCAGTAAGTTATTTGTGATCTTTGGCCTGATAAGAAACATCAGTTACTCTATGATATAAATGGTGGTAAGGAATTGACAAAAGCACTTTCAGCCATTCTAAATCTGATGACACAATCTATTTGAACGGTATTTGTGATATAGTGGAAATGTAACATGTGCTCTAAATAGAAGAACCCAAGACTTGTGAAATGTAATTCATATCACAGTCATGCTGTGTTATTAGATAAACCATCCTTGCCCAGAGAATGAGTTAAATGGCCTGCCTAGTACCGGGAACTCCATTTATTTACAGTTGTTAAACTCTTTCATTTTTCTCTTGGAGCTGTTCTCTCAAAATTTTGTATTCTGATGAATTTCTTACTTTGCCAATAGGGATTTTCCTTACATACATTGTGTGAATAATATGCACTGTTTTACAAAGTGGTTATCAGACACAGATTTCTTGAGGCATGTCATTTTTAATCCATGCTTAAACCTCTGATGTCTATGAGATAAATGGCAATGTGGAGGCATTTAAGGGAGGAGAGACCAGCTTTCATCTATAAGAAGAGTATTCAAATTACATATATATTTGGTAAAACAAATAAAGACCTGGTTAAAAAAATAGATTTTTTGATTGGTACTTATGTGAGGGAAATAATAGATAATAGCTTGAGAAATAATATCTCATATTGAATTTTGAATATGTTAAAGTGGCTAATTTTAAAATCAACAATTATTTTTCATTATCAAAGTAATACATAGTCATACAGTATTACACAACACACTTTAGAAGCTTATGTTGTAATATGAAAATTTCCCATGAAGAGTTTGTGCTCAGTTTTAAAAATGTATATTTCTATTAATAGGATATGGTGCCTAGCCATGATGGTAATATTCTTATTAAATTTATGACAATTAAGTTCAAATTTTCTCTTGTGGTCTAAATTTTATTTGTACTTAATAGTAATCTAGCCAATAGTTACTCCAATAAGAAGGCTATTCATTTTAAAGTTAAAAAAATAAATAAATAACCCAAAAATATTGATATAGAAGTATGTGATTACACTAATATGTCATTTACAAGGGATTCGAATCTCAAGTCACAGTAATGATAGAAAAGACAAGCAGCTCTGTAGGAATATGGCCATCAATTATAAGAGAGGTAGGTAGGTACTGATTCATTTCTACATGAAGAACCAAAGTTAGATTATTTAGTTGTAAGTAGAGTGTTATCTCTATGAAACATTCCAAATTAACTTTAATTTTGTCTCTAGAAATGGAAAATGACCTAATAATGGCCAAATAGAGCAAACCAATAAAAATAAAGGTTGACATAAAATAGCTGAAACTATAGTTCATCCTTTTTCTTAATTACTCAGCCACAAAAACAAGCCAGGTGCCTAAAATATGGATTTTGTTTTTTATAGACACTTTCTATTTAGCAGATATCTTGTCATGAATCATCACAATTATGTTGCAAATGGGCATGATATTGTATAATAAAGTATTTACTTTTAAAAAGTGTTCTCAATATAACCCTCACATTTAAATTATTTGGCCCATTGTCTCAGGGCAGCAATTGTAGAGCTGATGTAGTGGCGGCTGAAGTCACAAAATAGAATCCCTGCAATTATGAAAGCTGAACTTATATTTCCGCAAACTAAGCACATGTGGGTCCCTAGAAACAAGGGAGGAAACTGATTTTTCTAGTCAGTTACTTGTCTGGGACTATTTTCTTATTTAAATGCTCTATAAGAGCTAAAGAAAGGCTGTTAGCCAGTCAACCATGGTTTCTTTTTATTTCTGCTTAAACAAATCAGTGATTTGGAACCAGGAAAGCTCTGCACAAATAAGAATTTCACTGAACCAATTGCAAATGACATTAGAATGAAATTGTTCAGAATGCATTTGATGGTAATTAACATTTCTGCTATGCTAAATATTGCCCTGAAGTGAGTCACTTTAAAACTGAAACAAACATACTCTGGGTAAATTCTGAAGTTTGTGTTTTAAAACCAAATGGGTTATTCTACTGTTATAATTCCCCTACTGTTAAAATATGTAGGGATATCATGCTTTCTTGATATGGAGGTATTATTTTTCTTTCTTTCTGAATAGAATGGGTTATGTAGATAAAGTTTTAATATGGGATATCATATTTAAAGCTTTATTTATATGTATATTGTAAAAAAATTATCTCAAATTTTCTATTCTAGATAATGAGATTTGGCTACTTTCAGAATATTGAGCCTATGAAACTGTTACTTACACCTAGAAAATTTTTCTTCTTGACCACTTATTGATGAATATACGAGCTTGCCAGCAGAAAGGATTGCAAAGAAAATAATTTTTTAAATATCAAAATAGGAAGATGTTGCTAATGTTTGGTACCCATAGGAATTATCAAACCAGCGGTGATTTTAATTATAATTTGTTTCTGGTTCTACGTGAAAGTGTTTTATGTGATCACATCAGAAAGCTGCGTCACTGATGGCCCAGGGAAGGGAGCACACTGCAAAGCCTTACAGACTCATTGTTTCAGGACACAAATCCTTCCTCTAATCTAGGACTGCATATTCAAAGTCCGGGACCAATCATTGTTATTAAATTATTCTGGAAATGAGCTTGGTGGGTTTCAGGCTTAACCAAATTCCTCTGAGTTCTTATCACTCCTTCAGAAGGCTATGAGAATCTTAAGGCTTCTTTCCAAAAGACTATAGGCCTGCCACAGGCTCAGCACAGAATTAGCTTGTGTTCTGGTGAAATGAAATGGAAATCAGCACTTTGATTATTTAAAACAACACAAAAGGTACTAGAATTATAAGTGTGATGTATAAAAAATACTGAGTGATTTTTATTATGGGTTTATATATAACATGTAATATTTTGCTAGTTTTCATTTTACTTCTATTGTAACATCTTTGATCTCCAGTGAGAAAATATTAGGCTGAGATTAAAAATAAAAAAGCCAAGCCAAAGAAAGACCTACCGTACCTGAAAATATTCATGTCTTAATTTAGGGAAAATTCACATTAAGGTTACTTACTAGGAAGTTCTGGTGGAGGAGTTGGGACCAAGGTTGGTTCTGGATAAAGACTCATGTTGCAAATCCCATATGTTAGGCTAATGTCATCTAATGCTATGTCACTCAGGAGCCAGTTTTTAAAAGCATTAAAAGCAACCTGTAATTCAGAGAAGCATATTAAATAATTCTACTCTAATGTTAATTATTCTTATGGCCCAATAGACTCTGGACAATGGATATTACCATCTCCTAATATCCAAGGGCAAAATACAAATAGGGAAACATTGATGGATCGTGTGTTTCAAAGTCCTACTACTGAGCCCAACTTTCTCATTCTGTTTTCGCATTAGTTTACATTTTCACTAGTGACTTTCTTCTGAGTTAGGCAACATTGTCACAGTTTCTCTTGGTCTCTACCTCTCTCGCATGAGTATTGTATTCTGTCATGCATATACATAATCTGACAGGGGAGAGCAAACTTCTCCCAGATTCTTCCCCAATAATATTAGAAATCTAAGTAGCTGTCTGCCTTCTTAGAGCTTACAAGCCCTGAAGGGAATATTCACTGATTAAATCACTTGAATTAGAGAAAATTTGAGTATAGCATTATCAATCAGGCCAGGAGGTACCAGCTGTAATTCACCTAGGAAGCTGGTGTGTAATACTGTGTGAGAGTGATGCCCAGAGGACAGCTCAGACTTGGGAGAAAGGCCCACTTGTCATAAAATATATTCGGTTCTTAGGTACAATGGGTATTTTTAGCTGAACTTTCCTGAATTCTCTCCTATGGATGAGGGAAAAGAGATACTGAATATCTGCTACATGCTAATTGCTATCCTAAGCCCACACATTATCTCATTTAATTTTCTCAACATTATTGTACAGTCATCCATTCACTCATCTGTCATTTATTATACCTGTTTCATGCCAGGCACAACTCCAAATAGGACGATCTTTTACCTTTCATGTATACGTAACCTGAATTTCAAAAATCAAACAAACTATTGTGATTTGTTTGAGATTTTATAACAAAGTGACAAAACCAAGGTGAAAATACTTGTAGAACTTGATGCTCTCATTCTGCTTGATGAGCTTTCAAAAACTTGTTCCAGAGTAATAAAAAATGTTCAGGGAGTTGAGCCAGATTTGGCCTCTGCAATATGTACTTACCTGCTTCTGCTATCTCTTCCCTTGAACAAAGGGTAAAGGTTCCATTTCCTTTATCCTTTTCTTGAATTATCAGAAAACTAAGAAAGATGGAGAAAAAACTTCACAGAATTGAAGGACAGAATCAGAAGGAAGAAGAAAAGAAAACAGGAAAGAAAGAAAGATGGGAGAAATACAGATGGGGGTTGTTGATTATTGTGTACCTTATACCAAGTCCAAAGAACTGAAACATTCACTGATGACCATGTCTGTCCAAATACACATCTAAAAGCTATACTCTCTCGTCTGAAGATACCCAATTAAAACATTGTTAACTTGGTCAAACAATCTGCCTTCATTATCCTATATTTTAATTGCAAACACCCTTAGGAAGAGAACACATTAAGTTGTTATATGAAAAATTGATTCATTCTAATGTGAAATAAATGACCAGAGACTTCCCAATGACACAGCTAATAAAATTTTTCTAAAGGAAATATATGCAGGTTAAATCACTGGGTCAACATGAATAAATACTGGTAGGCGTGAATGCTCTACAAGGAAAGCTTATTCCCTAGAAAAGTGAAGGGGTACTCTAGATAGTATTTGTAAAATATAGGAAGATATGATTAAATTGTGCTAGAAGGTTCCTGAAGAAAGCTGAAACATCCTATAAGGTTTTTATGGATTCTGTGCCTTATTATAAACTGTGCCTTCCTGAAGTAAATTGTTCCTCAATAAGTGATTTATAATAAGTCAATGAATAAATAAATATAGAAGCACTTAAACATAAAAAGAAAAGAGAGAAAAGAAGATAGATTAGGAAAATAGAGAAAGTTACTTGGCTGTATTCAGAAAATAAATGATCTTTTTTTTACTTTATCACCAAAAACTATAATTACATCACCATTTTTTAAGGATATAAATATGTGATTGTAAAACACAAAGTGTTTTGCCAACCTTAAATCCCACTGTTTCATTTATTGTTACTTGTCCATAATTCCAATTTTTTCCATAATTTCCTTCTTTTTGGAATATTGTCTTCTCTATGTTTTGGTCACCGCTGATATTAATGCTTAATTTATAAACATTTTCACCATACATGTAATACCTATTTTGAAAACAACAAAAAAAATGTTTTGATTGAATTCCTCCAACATTATAAAAAATACATTTTTCAGATTCTTCTGAATTCTTTACTTCCTTTGAAATACTCTCTTTTCCCTTGGGTGAGGGAATTTCTAGAGAAGGGGTAGGAGTTTCCCAGCATTTCATTTCTTTATCAATGGGAAAAGTAACAGCAAATTCTTAGGATAACATCTTAGTAAATCTGAGACTTGAAACATAAGAAAGGTAACATGTGTCTACAGCATACCAGAAACTAAGGCAGACTGGTTCCAGAGTGGGGTCTAAAGGAAGACTTAAAAGTCCTACTCTTTCTCGTCTTCCTCCTGGTCCAGTTGGGGTGGAAATGTAAAATCCTGTAAAAACAGCAAAACAGGTTTTACTTCACTTAAATATTAGCAGTTTCATTATGTGATTTATTCATAAGCAGAAATGAACAACTGTAAGACGAAAATATAAGAAAATATATTTAGAGTGAAAAGGATGCTAGACTGAAACCCAGAAGCCACTGTCTCTGGCATAACATTGTTTTTGAGCAAAATCACTTCTCAACTCTGAACCTCTCAATGTATAAAACATGAACCTTGAACTAAAGCACTTCTAGGAATATATCAAACTCTGACTTATTATTGAGTCCACACGATGTTTCATCATATTATCATATCCAAAGTCTGCTTCAGTTCCCATTATTAGATGTTTCACTCTTTAGAAACAATTAGTCCCTGAGGGTATTTAGATATACTGGTGCTATAACTCCTGATATATGCAACAATTTAAATACAGACTTGAAGGCAAAGTTAAGTGTTTCAAAGGCCACCAGTTTTTTTATCCTGTTGTTTGTACGGCATTTCTCTAAATAAGAAGTTACCTAATTTTAAAATGGTTTCATCTTCCAGATTCCTTTGAATAATTAATCAGATCACAGAGAAGTGAGTAGCATGCTAATCCCATAAAAGCTTTCTAAATAGCTCAAGCTATGGAATAAAGTGCTCTCTGGTCTGGAATTCATTATTTCAAGCAATGATTTGAGTCATTTAAAGTGAGTGAAGAGTATTATAGTGAGAACATCTTGAATATGTTCTAGGAGAATTTAAATTTTTTTATTCTTAGTTTGCAGCTCATATTATGATAAAAAAGAATCATAGCAAAATATGACAAAATGAAATATTAGATAAATTTAATTTTATTGGAATGTAATAATTTATAAAATTCTAAAATTTAGTATTTACTTGAAATCAAGCATCTTCTCTCTGTGCTTTCCAACAGAATTTTTATAGACAATGCTGCACATAACACAGAAACTTAATCATTTATAGCATGCAAAGTAAGGACAAGACATGAAGAAAAATTTTAGTACTGCCAATAGGTATATCAAAACATCTATCAGACACCCAACAATTATTTGGAATAAATGAGTATTTTATCAAGGTTGAACCATGGTCAAACATCTTAATAAATATAATATATACATTATTTGGATTTAGATTATAAAATAGAAAGGAATATGTTTAACATTTTATATTTTAACATTACTTGAATTTTATTTAATACTGTAATATTTCATGAATCCATAATTTAGCTACATAGTGCTTAATTATTCAACTTAAAATAGTACAGGTACAGGGAGATATTCTGGAATTCACCTTCCGAATGAATTGACCTTACTTTTAGTTGCTTAGAATATAGTTGGGAAGAAAATAACTAAAAAACCACTGAATGCCACAGATAAATACTAAAATGGATAGCCTATTCAGAAATATTTCTAGTTATCTGCAATTATATAACATAAGCACACATCATGTTCTTATCTTTGGCCATGTTCATTGTCAATTGTTTATGATTTCAAATATTTTGAATCTATTGTTTACTCATTAAGCAGTAATATATTAGGGCAAGCTTGTCCAACCCATGGTCCAGGATGGCTTTGAATGCAGCCCAACAAATTTTTGTAAACTTTCGGAAAACACTTGGATTTTTTTTTAGCTCATCAGCTATCATTTGTATTAGTGTATTTTATGTGTGGCCCAAAACAATTCTTCCAATTGGCCCAGGGAAGCCAAAAAATTGGACTCCCCTGTATTAGAGGGTTTTAGTCTGATTAACAGATCATTAAGTTATGAACTTTTAAAAATTGTCCAGATAAAATATTATCAGGTGGAGAATAATACCTTATGAATTTTGCATAGATACATGAAAAAATATAATATAGTAAATATCATATAGAATTGCATTATTTTGGAACATAGTAAAATAATTATATTAAATTAATATTTCTGTGATACTAACTAAATTCTTTAGTTAACAACTTTGAAAATTAAATAAATTTTTCATAAATTTATGAATTTAAGAAATATAGAATAACAATTTGCAAAAAAAGTTAGTCCAGCTATTTAATTGTGATTAAATTTGACTATATGGGTAAGTCACCCTCTGTTTAATACAGGTCTGATGCCCCAGGAATCATTACATTTGAGGCAGCCCACTCCATTTCAATATGATTAAGAACTCTTTTCTTTCCTAAGGGTAGGTTATTATGCATCTATTAATTCTAATTTTGCCTCCTGGGCTCATTATAGTTGGATCCATTCAGAGTACCGAAACCAGAAGTCCACATGGTATTTCTATTGGAATATCTCACCAGGTGGAAGAGTAGGAACACTGTAATAGTTGGGACTCTGACTTAAGTCAGATCATCATGGTTACTATTTATGTCATTACCCTAGTTCTCTAATTGCCCATGAAAATTTTTCATTACCCACCTTATTGCTGAATACTTCCGTCTGTGCAATCTAATTGGTCCCTTATTCAGCATCTTCTATCATCTGTTTCTTCCCCACTACACCAAATACAATTTGCTCTGAGGTTTGAGTTTTCTGTACTATGACTTTGTTATCATTTTCTACCCATAATGCTTGTAATTAATCTGTTTATGTATAGCATGCCTATAAAATTAGGTTAATTTAATTTTTCAACACCCAGAAATTTTATCACTTTTTTTTTCTGTTTTCCTGTTCTACTTTTTCTTCTAATTGTACCTGTCAAATCTTACTAATTTTTTGAGGTCATTTAAATCAAATTGCAGAAAGCCTCTTAGTCTTCCAATTTAGATGTGACTACTCCTTTTGAATTCTCAGTTGCAATTGTACATCTCTGATGTCACTTAAAATTTAGGTTGTGCATCATATTTATGTCCATATCTCAATTTTTAAAAAAGATTTATTTTTATTGTTTTTGAGAGAGAGAGAGAGAGAGAGAGAAGGGGGAGGGCCCAGAACAGTCTCCATAGTTGGACATCATTGGTTTTTCCACATAGTTTTATTCCACAGGTGGGTGCAGGGCTGCACAGGGCAGGAACTGGGCTGGGGTCTCACCCTGGTGAGAACCGAACTGGGGGCACTCCCCAGTTCAGCATATGGGTCCACATGGGCCGGGGCCTGGATTCGATCCTCAGTCCCCAGGGCTGCAAAGTGAGCGCTTAACCCACTGAGCCATCCCGGCTTCCCCATATCTCACTTTTAAAACTTGTTAGAACTTTAGGAAAAAGATATACTTGGTACACTTTTAAATTCTCTACATGTATGATTTGAATGCTGTTTCATGTTACACTACAGGGTCTGGCAGAAGTAATGCCCCATTTTTATGAGAATCCCCACTGGCAATTCACAAGTGAAGCTTCCTGGAGTATTCCGGCAAATGCCCTTTGACCCACACAGGTTGAGGTCAGAGGTGCATACGCTGTTATCAATGCAGACAGAGTGTGCTGGGTAAATCCAGAAGTACATTTACATGTTAAGCTGCCAATGGCGCTAACGTACAGGAACTGGCAGTGTTGTTGCTTAGTTGCACACTCATCAAGATCTTTGTAGCCCCTTCCATCCTCCTGCAGAATGTAGCCTTTCAGGCATGAACACTGGTAACTTCCTTCTGTGATTTTGCAGATAAAATTGCAGGGCTTGGGAGCCTGGTTGCACTCATTCAGATCTACACCGGCAGTCCCAGTTATATCAGTGGCCAGTTTTACAAAGGCAGCGTGATCCTCTGTCATTGACACACTCTTTGTTTTGGCAAACATCATGAATCACCTTGAACTCATTAATATCTGCTCCATTGGTCATAAAATCCTTGGTCTTGCGAGCAGAGTGTTTGGAAAGCCACAGTACCCTGGAAAGGACAAATCTCACAGTGGGGACCCCAGCTTCTCCCTCAGTCACAGCAACATTCTGACTGAGTGACAGGGTTCCTGTTGCTCGAGGAGATCTGACACAGGTTTTGGAGCACCTCTGTGAAGCAGTCCCCTTCCCCGTTATTGAGGCCCTCACCCTGGGTGGGGCTGGCTGTGACCTTAAAAAAGGGCTTGACTTCTGGCAGACTCTGTATGTATTAATTGTTACACTATATATATTTATGTTGCATGAATTTGACTTGTTTTTCTCATTTTTAAACTTACGTAAGTACAATAAAAAAGAAATGATTACCCAGACGGTTCCTATAACAATATAGGAATACAAGGGCTGTCTGGAAAGTATCCAGTCATGTGATATGAACAATAGAAGGTGTTTATGGCTGAATTTTTTCCAGATAGCTTCATATACATGGTCAAATGAGAATTTCTTTTAAAATCTTTCAACTTTCTTGAAATGTCTTTGAGAACTCTTGGAATTAACCTCAGAGTTAGCTTAAAACCCAGGAAATTGAATACATTTTGTTAATTTAAGCAGTCAGTGAACTTCTTTCTTGAGCCATTAAGTTTTTCATACAACTTCCTTCTATCTTTCTTTTCTGCTTATTTCTCCATGAACTAAATCTAATTCTCCCTCCCCACATCCCAATTTAAGAGAAAAAGTGCTGGATATATGCTGATACTAATGTAGAGACAGCACAACTGAAGAGATAGTAAAACTTTCTGGAAACTGAAGATCTTGCTCAAGAAGAAAATAGGATGACATAAATCATTTGGTAAGTTGTGAGTGTATATGGAAAATCAATGGAATCTTGTAGATAAATATTGAAAGTTTTAGATTGGAGAATGATCCAAATTCAAATTCTATTAATATTAGAAAGTAATATTAGTTTCTAAAACTCAACATCAATGTAAATATAAGGAAATAAAGACTATTTTGAAAACACTAGAGTTATACTTATTTTATAAAAAATTTTCTGTGTTAATGAAATGTAAATATCTAAAACACAATACATTTTTTAAATTGAAAACATAACTATTTTCCTCTCCAGTATACTACTTAGAACAGGACCACAGCCAATTTACGTTTGTTCAATACATGTGGCATGAAAAGAAAATTGTTATAATAATAACATTTATATAGCACTTTTCATATGTCAGATATTTTTCTTTCTTTTTTTTAAAAATAATGATCAATTTAATATTTATAACATGCCTCTAAAACCAGGCCTTATTATGATCAACCCCACTTTCCAGATGAGGGCGCCAAGACAGATAGAGAGGACAGGTGACTTGTTTCAACAGAAGAACTGACATTTAAGCCTAGCTAAGATTTTAATGATCTTTACTACTACACTATGCTAGCCTCCAAGCATTAGAAACAACTATGATTCCTCTAAGAAAGGCCAACAAAGGAAACGCTTGCTTTGGTCTGTCTGGCCCTTCTGTGACTTCTACACTTCTGAAGCTTTCACATGTTACTAACCTCATTTTCCCTGCATGTCCTGAACAAATGGGCCACTTCTGAGCACCCGACGACGCTGCTCCGAGTCGGTGATGCCATCCCCACCAAATCCCTTTGCTGCTAAGAGGTACAGGGGAACTCGGAGCACCGACAGTTCAGAGATTTAGAGCAAGTGTTCCACCAGGGGAGAGTTCTTCAGAAGAACTGAAAAAAGGTATGGGGCTTAGATGTTCTTCCCTACAGCAATGTTAATTCAAAGTTTATCTGTTTCCTTTAGACTTCCCTGCCATTTAAAGGGAAGGCAAAGAATTAAAAAAAAAAAAAATTCTGCCTGGAAAAGAAGATCAGCAGGAAAGAATTAATTCTCTTCCATTTTAGAGGTAGGATGTTCTGACATAAAATAACAGGTTGGAAGAAAAATGGCCCCAGGGGGAAATGACTGGTAGATTATGAAATCAGTGGTATGAGAGTTGGAGAAGACCTATTAAACCTATCATCCATTCTCATTATACTGCTGCCTCTGGTGGGCTCTGAACTGCTCTCACTCATCTCACTTTAAATAACTCCCTCTACATGACTTTCTCCTGAGACTCCATTTCCGACCCAACTATTTAAAACCTCTACTGACATTCAACCTGTTTCACTTGGGGCCGTTTCATCTTACTTCTTTAGTTATTTAATCTGTTGCCAAGCTGAAACCATTTCTCTCCTATAATGCACTTATATTCAAATATCAGTGAAATTATTTTATCCCTTATTCTGATGACATGACATAAAAGTAGAAAAATGATAATTTGAACATCAAATATTTCAACTACATAAAAGGTATCTGTCATTGTGAATAGTTACAAATGCTTTTAGCACTTTCCTCTAACTACTCTTGTCCACATGTGGTAGAGCTTTTTTTCTTTTTTATTACAGTAAAGAAAAAACAGTGAGAAAATTATTTGACTTCTCTAAAGGGTCAGGTTGATTATTGCTTTGGGGTTAGTCTTCAGCTGTGAAGATTACAAATTTATCTGTGGAGGATCAGGCCCTGAGAAATAACGAATTCAGAGAAGATTAATTACATATGAGAGTATGAATGTCTTAATTTTCAATATTAACTATGTTTGGTTTAATCAGCCGTCTATGCAGAGTGTGTTTTTTCATTCATGCGTTCACATTGGTAACTAATCTAGAAGGATCCTGTTAACTTTCAAATTATCTATAGAATCTGACCTCTCACCACTGTGTTCCCACTGAGCTGACTGCCCCATGATCTCATCTCTGGGTTAGGCCATTGTCTTCTACTGGTCTCTGCGACAACACTCTTGCCCTTTC
>PVKE010014829.1:0-34331 GCA_004027555.1 Craseonycteris thonglongyai
AACCTCATCAAATTTAACAATAAATTAAAAAAAAAAAAAAAAAAGAATAAACTTTACAGCCCATGGAAGACAAACACAAATCCAATAACCACACAAATGGATGTGGTTAAGTACAAACTGAGATTAGAGCTCTAACCAAAACTGAGCTAGTTTTGAAGAGCGTTTAATAGGAACTGATCAAGACTGGGGGAGACTGATACCTAAAAATAGCAGTTATTAATGGGGTGGGATTCTATATCTATAAGTAATTGAATAAATAAGTAATCTAGTGTTTTTATACCATGGGATATATGGCACATCAGTGGGTTATAAAATCAATTTAATGGTTGCAGTTGGCATTAAAAAAAAAAAAAAGACAAAAGGAGTAGAATCAAATAGCTGAGTGCATTGCTCCTAGGAAGAGAATTTTGTGCAACTTAGTTATGCATGTGGGTATTGATTGTGACCTGAATAACCATGTAAATATATTTCATAATGTGTTACGATCAAAACAGTTAACAAAACATTAGATGAGCTTTGGTGGTCAGGTAGGCTCTGAAATTTGAATCTCAGTCTTGCATTATTTTTCCAGCTTTGGGCTGCTTACTTAATTTTGCCAAGTTTTCTCCTCTCCCGAAATGTAAGAGCGTCTCCCTGACCAATTAATTGTAAGTCGAGAATGAAGCAATTCCTGGAAAGTGTCTAGAACAGGCCCTCTTCCTCTCCACAGTGGCCTGGTCATGTTCCTCAGAGGATGCTCAGCTAGCTAAGTCAGACCTGCCTGCCCACTTTCCTCCACTAGTATCCTTTCTAGGCAGAGAGCACCCAGGACTTCTCATACCCCAAAGCAGATTCTTTGTGCCGCACCTTACAACATGTGAGCCTCCCTCTACCTTTAGGGGTGATGAACAGTTCTTTGCTCATTGCCAACACCAGTGCTTTCTCTGAAGCTGAGGAAGCGTACTCAGATCTTGTGTGGATATGGTCTCGAGCTGGGGATGTAACCACACATGAACTTTGTTTCTTTAGCATGCATTCTGCTTTAATCCAAGCTGCCTTTGTTTAGTCTGATAGAACTATGACTCACTTACATTCTTTCCCCCAGGTCCTCCTACCTGTACAGGTACTATATGTCCATTCCTTTTCATCATTAAGCCCTCAGGACATTAGGTTCAGTCAGCATCAAACCCACTTAAGAATAAAGCTTCAGGTCAATCATCCATGACTAAGACACAATGACCAAACTTCAAACTAGAATGAAATTTTTGTTGAGCAGAGATAACACCTTGGCCTCGGTTATGTCTTAACTCTGGATTCATGAAAACTGAACGGCCCCACAGACAGACCTCATACCCTGGAAACAGATGGAACTGGCCATGACTGACAGCAGGACCTGATGCCATGATCAATTACTCCCTGCTTTAGCCCTGACCAATCAATAGAGCCCATGACCCCAGCTCCCACAGTAACCACGATGAATGATTTTTCCCTTTTATAACCTAGCTACTTGAGGCCACTGGAGAGCCAGGTTTTTGAGAGCAATAGCTCACCTATGTCTCTGGGCTGAGCAATAACTCCTTAAGTAAACCAGCTCTCATATTTAATGTCTGTCTTCTGTGGAGTGGGGGTTTTCCATCTGGGGCCTTCCCATCTCCCTACCTTTTCCCTGCCCCCAGATTTCTAGATGTCACATCACCTACTTGTGCATAGCAATTTAGGTCCTTTGAATTGGCAAGTCCCACATGAAGAGCCAAATAGGGCCTCGAGTTCCGGAGAAGGCAAGTTTTAAAACATGTTTTCCTCTTGTTCTGCATAAAGTGCTTATCAGAGCCTGAACTGAAGTGCATAAAGATAAGTGTGCAGTGCTGATGGCATGCCTGCACATAGTAGGTGCGCAGATGTCTGCTGAGGGGAACCGTTATGATGGTTGAAATTCAGAGGTGCTGCCTTACCTCCAAGCTCGGGATCGCAGGAGTGAGGTGCTATTCCAAGGGCATATTTAGGAATCTAACCACGCCCCACTCCACCCTCTTTTAGTAATTACAAGCTGGTTGAGGAAGGGTGAGGTAGAGTCAGCAGGAATTAGGATGCACGTAGATGCTATGGCTCGCTGCCCACTCATCTGTGTTCCAGGTCCAACCCTGATGTTTGTTTATAACGCAGAAAGGGGTTGACCAGAGGTGTTGGCACAGCACTCAGAGGCGAGAACTTGCCATTTCCTCCTACACTTGGCACCATTCCTTAAATATGCTAGGGTGGGCAGTGATATAATTTAAGATGCTTGGTCAGTTTGGGGCCTGAGCAGTGAGTATTCTCATAAATTGGGAATGTTTGGATCTAACTCTCTACTCTCCCAACTGGCTGTGTGGCCTTGAATAGCATTTTGAGCCTTTGCATTATGCTACGCAGATGAGACACCGGCAAGTAAACACATCAAGTGATTTTCAGCAGTTGGGCCTTGCTCAGTGCCATGGCCAACGAGAAGGCCCGGACATCAAGGCCTTTGTGTACCGTTTGCCTGAGACCTCAAGCAGAAGTGAGAGCCCACGGCGTGTCTGGTGGCTCATGTTCTTGGTAGAGATGTGGACATCTTTTGGCAAAGCTTCAGGCACTGATGGCTTTCTGTGGGCATTTTAGATCTGAATACACAGCTCAGCTGGGCTGGCCAGTTTTCATTTCTCCCTTGTCAGCAGGGGGATCTGGGGACTCAGATGAGGAAGTTGGACCTCACCCCTTCTCTTCTCTACTCTCATGTCTAATAAGCACTTTTGAGCCATTGCCTCCAAACCACCCACTATCCTCTATTTCCCTGAACATCACCCTAGTCCAGCCCCCTTGCTGCCCCCCAAACCCATTCCTGCACAAGCTTCCTATTCTGTGTTCCCCCTGGTTTGCAAAGCACTTAGAGTGACATTTGGAGCTAGGCTAGGACCACTCCTCTCCATTGCTTAAGCTCTTCAAAGCCCCTGCACTGCTGTCCAGTAAAGCCCCAGCTCTTCCGGGGGCTCCCACCGCCCTTTCTGGTCACTTCTCCAACCCCTTCTGCTCCCTGCTCCTCATAGCCCCGGCCATATGGCCTCACTGGCCCCATCCATTTCCAGTCCTTCACATGTGCTGTTCTTCTGGCTGGAACCACGGTCTCTACCACCATCACTTAGGTAACTCCTACTTGATCTTTATGTCTCTCTATTTGGGAGGCACTTTCTCACCCCAATTTCCCTGACCCACTGTCTCTGGCTTAGGCTGAGATTTCTCTTCCTGCACTAACTCTAAATAACTGGCGGCATCTTCCTGGAATGTTAGATTGAGAAGGTGTTGGAGGCCAACGTGAGTAGGAAAGTCAGCTGTGAACGGTTCAGGGTGTTCGCAGTGGAAGGAGGGGGTGGGTGTGTGGGGCGTGACCTGCACCATCCTGAAGTGACCCTTCCCGTCCTGAAGTGACCTTTCCTGACTTCTCGGTCTGGCCCACTCTTCCCCACAAAATCCTCTGTGTCTGCTGGTACTGATCTCACCTGCTCCAAATGCCATTGTGTAGAATTAGAGCCACACCATTTAGCCTAAATTCTTCCATAATTGTGTGAGGCATTGTTTCTGTCTCCTGGCCTTGACAGGATACTCCTAGAAATTGAGAAGCGTTTATTGGGGGAAGCCGGGATGGCTCAGTGGGTTAAGAGCTCACTTTGCAGCCGCGGGGACCGAGGATCGAATCCCGGCCCTGGCCCGTGTGGACCCATATGCTGAACTGGGGAGTGCCCCCAGTTCAGTTCTCACCGGGTGAGACCCCGGCCCAGTTCCTGCCCTGTGCCCCATGCCCACCTGTGGAATGAAACTATGTGGAAAAACCAATGATGTGCAACTATGGAGACTGCTCTGGGTCCTCCCCCTTCTCTCTGTCTGTCTCTGTCTCTGTCTCTCTGTCTCTCTCTCTCTGTCAAAAAAAAAAAAGAAGCGTTTATTTGAATCCTCGATGTGCCCATCCAGTGGCACAGGAAAATAGTTGCTGATGGCTGGGTGGCTGCTTCCACCCTCTGCTCTGGGTCCCCAGTCCCTTTGATGGCCACTTGTCCCCCTCCCTATGTCCCCTAAGACCCAATGCTTCTAATACTCTGATCTCTTCTTCTCTTGGCTTGAGCTCAGAGCTTCCTGCTTCCCATCATTTAAGTCTCTATTTAAATGCCACCTCCTGAAAGACCCTTTCCTGACTCCCTATCCTATCCTCCTCCTTTGTGACTCTAAAACAAGCTTGTGGAACCTGCAGCCTGTAGGCTGCATGTGGCCCAGCACGGCTTTGAAGGCGGCCCCACACAAATTTGTAAACTTTCTTAAAACATTATGAGGTATTTTTGTGATTTTTTTTAGCTCATCAGCTATCATTAGTGTTAGTATATTTTGTGTGTCGTCCAAGACAATTTTTCTTTATCCAGTGTGACCTGGGGAAACCAAAAGGTTGGACACCCCTGTTCTAGAGCTGAACCCTGTTTTATATTTTCATACCATGTGCCCACTTTCTGAAAGCATTCATTGATGCGTGGTTTGTTTTTTTTTTCTTTTTATCTGCCTACCCACACAATGCTCCCAACCCCGAAGGCCACATCTAGTTTGTTATTCTCACTGTATCCCCAGACCAGGCACTGCTGCTGAATGAATGGATGAGTGAGTGAATGAATGAATGCCTAAGAAATGGGCTGTCTCTCTCTGTGATTGATCCAGCAGCAGAATCCTCTTACAGGATTATTTTCACAGGCCTTTGGAATTATAATCTCTGACTGCAAGTCCAGGGTGATTGTAAATGGCCTCTTGCTTCCTGGGAGAAAGCAGAGTGTTTACTGTAAATAAACAAACAAACAAAACCCACAAACAACAAACAAAGAGCAAGAGAAGGACAATGGCTGCTGGATTGTATGAGGCCTGGACCACCTGAGAAATGAAGGAGCCACCAGCTGTCTGTCCACAGCCGGGCTTCTTCAGCCTCCTTGAGAGAAAGAAGGCCGTGTTTACCAGATGAATAATGAGCCACCTTTTATAGCGGACTCGCCAGAAAGGAACAAATAACCCTCTATGGGGCCAGCAGCCTCCGAGTTGAGAATGCCCTGAAGAATGTGAAGGGGGTTTAATGTTTCTCAGCTTTTGGGGAAAGGAATAGTGAGTAACGGAAGCATTTTCTTGTGTCCTTTTTAGTCTTAACAAACAAGGCCTGTTCCTCAGTAGAATTCTTTTTTTCTTGCTGCAATCTTCATTCTCAAAGCCTGTTCAGTGTATACTCAAAAGCTGCCTTTGGACCTGCACCAGGTCCTCTTGAAGGGGAAGCTGAGCAGTGCACCTCTGGGGCCGCCCTGTGCCAGGCTCTGCGTGAGGCCTGGAGCCCACAGAGACCTGAGGAATGTTGTTCCCATCCCCAAGGAGCTCATGGTAGAGCTGGGAAGATCAAACGAGCACACCTGAACAAGCAAACATGCGCAACTAGTAGCTAAGGCTGCGATGAATGAAGAGCCTCTGCTGGAGCCGTCTGTCGTTGTTAAGAATGATGTGTGCTAGAGGGTCCAGGAAGGGGGTCTGCAGACATGCTGGGAAGGTTCCCATTGGACATGTGCTGGGGGTTCTGCATCATTCCACATTGCTCCTCACTTCATATGCCAATTGCAAGTCCGGACCTCTGGTACTTTAAAAGATTTATTTTTATTGTTTTGTTTTGACAGAGGGAGAGAGACAGACAGCAACAGAGAGAAGGGGGAGGGCCCAGAGCAGTCTCCATAGTTGTACGTCATTAGTTTTTGATATGGTTTCACTCCACAGGTGGGAGCGGGGCTGTGCAGGGCTGGAACCAGGCCAGAGGCCTCCCACACGGGCCATGGCAAGAACTGAAGTGGGGGCACACCCCAGTTCAGCATATGTGTTTGCACAAGCCAGGGCTGGGATTTGATCCTCAGATGATGGGGCTGCAAAGCAAGTGCTCAACCTGCTGAGCCATCCTAGCGTCCCCTGGTACTTCAGACTGACTAGCTATTAATCGGGGGTGCCTATGACCCCCTCCGTACATTTGATAATGTACTAGAGAGGCTCACAGAACTCAGGGAAACAGTTTACTCACTAGATTACTGGTTTATCATATAGGATACGACTCAGAACAGCCAGATGGAAGAGATGCACATGGCAAGGTGTGGGAAAAGGGCGTGTCCATGTCGTCTCTGGGTGTATCACCCCCAATACCTCTGTGTGTTCAGCTCTCCAGATCCTTGTGGTCAGGGTCCCCCTCCCACCCCTTAGGCATGATTAATTAAATCATTGACCTTTAGTTATTAACTCAACCTTGGGGTGGGGGTTCCAGCTGAAAATGCCAACTTTCTAATCAATCACCTGGTTGGTTCCAGCAATAGCGCCATCTGGGCACTGGTCATGTCATTAGCATACACACAAAGACACATCACTTCAGAGATTCCAAGGGTCCCTGGAACTATGTGCCAGGAAAGATGGAGGGAGCCCAAATACATGTTTCTTATTATGTCACAGCCACCGGTTTTCCTCATTCTCTTGTTCAGATGTCCCTTTTTTAAAAATTTTAGTTCTTATTATAGTCACTATTGTATGACAGTAAGATCCATTTGATTCTGTATGTGCATAAATATGTCTCTCTTTCTTTTGATTGCAGGAACTCAGGCATAAAAAAGACTTACATTTATTCACTTTATTTAAGATCACTTGTCCCAACAAGGAAATCATCGTTAGGATGAAGGGCAAGAGAGAAGCTCTTTCTAAGGAGAAAGCAGTGGGAAAATGTGTGGCCTTACCTTGCATCTCAGAACTACTTGGGGATCCCGCAGAGGTCTAGGTTCTGACCCTGGGGCTTCTGGGGAGTTGTCTGGAAATCTGTGTGTTTATGAAGTACCTGGAGACTTCTGAGGCCACATCCTCTGAGCACACCTCAATGCCTCTAGACTAGGGGAACGAATGACAGAAACCTACAAGCCACTTGGAGGACTGGCCCTTACAGCCTATTTTAAAACTTTGGTTAACCTTCAAGAGTTAGTCATGTATGTAAGTGCATATTTTGTCCACACTAGGGAGCAAGCAATTGGCAGCCCATAGACTAAATTTATCTTGCCAAATCTGTGTGAATGTTTTGGCCAGAAGAATACTTAATTTCTTGCCCAATTTTTTAAAATGTTGGAGGTTTCACATTAAAATCCATACTTCAGTCTCTCTTGAGGATAACAAGAACCAATAACACCAAGGCTGCATTTTCCCATGGCAATATTTGGCTGGAGGACGTAGGTATCCTCAGCAGGGATATGTGCTCTCCATTTGACCCCAGCCCCTACTACTTTGTAATAATTATACCTAACCCATTTTTCTCATTGACATTACCTGCTGGTGCTCAGATGCTTTTTAAAACATGTTTCTTTTATTTATTTATTTTTAATTTCTATTTTTTAATTACAGCTGATATTTAATAGTGTTATTAGTTTCAGGTGTACAGCATAGTGGCTAGACATCCATACAGTGTATGAAGTAATCCCCCTATAAGTCCAGCTAAGATGCTTTTGAATTTGTGATATATTAGACAACCTTTCTATTCAATTGACAAACTCTGTGTGTGTGTGTGTGTGTGTGTTCTACCCTTGAAACAGTACAGATTGAGTGCAAGTCAAAGAGAAAATATGACAGGGATAGCATGTATCCTGGACTTGACCCATGGTAGGTGTCAACAGATATTGTTTCTTTTCACCAAGCTGAACCTACCAATAGGTGCTTGCCTTGCTCTGCTTCCTGACTCCCAATACTCTAGGTGCTCGGAAGCGGAAGCCAATCTAAGGATACCCTTACGTTTCCAGAAGTGGATCTTGTAGATAGCTCAGAGATTGGAAGGGCTGGGAACTAACTTGGGAGTTGTTAGAGAGCCATCCTAACTGACTTGTTAGACAGTGGATTGCCTGGTATGCACTGAATTCTGCAAATTATGGGTGCAAGAAAACCAAATGAATAACATTGGCATGCTATAGGTTCAATAAGTCAAGATCCAGGAGCTATGAGATGCCTGGCAGATTCTAGACCTCTGGTACTCCCACACTCCTGCTATCCATTCTATGAAGCCTTCTCCTTGGTGAGAAGTGCTTTGCACTGGAAGCTCCACCTCAGAGGTGAGCTGTGGCTTGACTCACCTGGCCTGCTCAGCCTTGTCTCTCCCCGTGGAGAGCTGGGCCCTCCTGCTTCTAGGAGGCTCCCCCTCAGGCACTGCTCCACCAGGCTGTGCTCTTTGGTTGGGACTAGACAGGTGATGAGAAGCTAGGTGGAGTTTCTAGGTTTGTCACCACACTTGCTGTCCCTGGCTGATGTTTTCCTCATTCCACCCAGAATATCTGTTCCTATTGTTTATCAAGTGACCCAAGGACTTGGATGAAACATTCCTGGCCAGGGGACAAACTGGGACCTTAGCCAGCCTTTCAGTGGAATGCTCCTCATGTTCTGTCTTCTTTCCTGCTCATCTCCTCTTCACAGCCATCTTTTCTGTATATCTTCAGGTTTTCATGTTTCCTAATCTTCTTCCACACCCCCTGCTATGTGTGGTGCCTTCTTCATCCAGACACATCCTTATCTGCAGCGCACTCTCCAAAGTTACCCTCCGCTCTCCCTGAACAACCACAATCTCTACTGCTCTCGGTTAGATGTTAGGAAGAAAGCAAGCTGACCTAGCCTGTGTTTTTGGAATTTCGTGTTTGCCTTTAAATCATCAATGGCTGGTTTACAAGCTCTGTGCTTTAAATCTTTTTTTTTTTTTTTTTTTTTTTTTTTTTTTTTTTTTTATCTTTTTCACATTTATAGAGAGAAATTATCTTTTTGTCTTCAGTGCATAGTTATTTCTATTTTACTTTTTGACAGATAGAGACAGAGACAGAGACAGAGACAGTTAGAGAACCGAACTGTGGGAACTCCCCAGTTCAGCACGTGGGTCCTGCCTGGGCCGGAGCCGGGATTCGATCCTCGGTCCTCATGGCCCCAAAGCGAGCGCTCAACCCGCTGAGCCGTCCCGGCTTTCCCCAAGCTCTGTGCTTTAGATAAGACATTTAATCTTTCTAAGCATTGCATACAAATTTTTAAAATGCGGGCAATAACAACCAGGTATTGTCCTCATTGCCATTTTCTCCATAAATAATAAAGCTCCTTTTTTATTTCTTGAGAAAAATGAAGACCTGTTTTGTGTGTGAGGAGCTGGAGTAGAAAGACCATAGGACCTAAGAATTTTGTCTTCAGTTCTTGGTTGGGTAACTTTTGGCAAGTTGCTCAAACTTTCTTATTACTTATGATCTCATCTTTAAAATAACAATTAAAATAATATGTCCTTCATGCCTGGCATTGTGGGAGGGTTACATGAAAGGGAATGTGTGATGAAATGTACTTAATGCATCGTGAAAGTCTGCAAATACCACTCTCAGCTACTGCTGTGATATTCTGACTTCCAGCTAGACAAAAGCCCTTCGAAAACTAGTTTTCGCCTGCTTTGCTTCCTTGTTTCCCAGCTATGGGGCTGTAAATTTGTGGATAAAAGGGAGTGCACACTTGTACACGAATGTTCATAGCAACTGTTACTTATAATAGCAGAAAAGTGGAAGTGATCCAAATGTCCAACAATGGATAAACAAATTGCAGCATATTTTTAAAGTGGACTAATAAAAAGGAATGAAGTAAACCTTGAAAACATGTTAAGTGAGAGAAGCCACTCACAAAGACCACATAGTATATGATTTCATTTCTATGAAATGTTCAGATTTGGCAAATTCATGGGAAACACAAAATAGACTGTTGGTTTTCTAGAGCTGGTAGAAGTGGGAATGATGGGGAATGAGGAATGACTGCTGATGGGAAGGGGTTTCTTTTTTAGGCAATGAAATCTTCTAATACTGATTCTGCTAATGGCTAGGTTATTTATTCATATAACAAAAGGGATCCTCTTTATTTCCTTTAAACCAAGAGTGTCCAACTCACGGCCCACAGGATGCATGCAGCCCAGGACTGATTTGAATGTGGTCCAACACAAATTTGTAAACCTTCTTAAAACCTTATGAGATATTTTTGCAATGTTTTTTAAAGCTCATCAGCTATTGTCAGAGTTAATGTATTTTATGTGTGGTCCAAGACAATTCTTTTTTTTTCAATGTGGCCCAGGGAAGCCAAAAGATTGGACATCCCTGATTTAAACATTGAGCTCTAACATATCCATGTCATTTAAGGATTTATTTCTATCTCCTCAGGGCCTTCAAGAACCGTATAGGGACCTGGCAGAGTTTTCCCTTTTATTCGTTGCAGCGACTTGGCAAGGAAGGGGCTAAGTGACATGTTCCAAGTCACAGGGTTAGAAACACATGGGGTCATTATTCACTCCCAGGCCTGACGAGCCCCCAGAACCATCCTCTTTATGATACCTCTGGGCCTAGCAGAGCACAGAGAGCATTGGAAGGGGAGGGCGAATGGAAAGGATGACGAATAGAGAGGAGCTCCAAGTCATTGCTGATTAGGGACCATAGAAAATGTGTGTGAAGCAGCTCCAACATGTGAGAGCGCGTCACTAGGGGCTCCACAACCTCTTCAGGGACACAGTCAGTGATTGGCACATCTGGTGTCAAAATGTGCTCACCCCTGGTGACCCTGCTCTGCTCAGCTCCACTTAGGCCTGGTTTTCTGCCAGCAGCAAGCAGCAAGAACTCTGGGCAATGTGGAAGCAGCCAGGCTAGGAGCTGGGCGCCCCATGTAATCACTCAGGACGCTCAGCTTCAGCCCTTGGGCCAGGGGCCTCCACTGAGAATGAAGTTCCTGAGCTCAGAGCTTCACTCCCTCGTCAGAAAATTCCCCACCAGTCACAGCCAAGAAGACACCATCCGCAGCATCATTAAATTATAACGAGCCCTGAAACTCACTCCAGGAGCCCGTCTGTTTGTCCTTGCAGTCGGAAGGAGGCGTGTGATTGGCTGGCCAGGCTCGGCCTAGCTGGCCTTATCTGGGACTGGTTATTATTTGATTAAAGAGGCTTCCTCTTCCTGGGGTGTTTCAAAACCGAGCTCGGAGCGTTCGCTGCTGCCTGGGGAATTTTCCCGAGGTTACTGCCGAGCACCCAAAGTCCTTCAGCCTTTGGCCATACAAACAGGAACCCAGTGGAGCCCTTTATTCACTCCCACGCTGGCTGGGACTGTCTTCTCCAGCGTTCTGATCAGCTTTGCTAATCAACTCACTGGAAATACTTTCTCACACATCACAGAGTCAAGGATACAGGTATTAAAAAAACTTTTTTTTTTTTTGTGGGGGAGGCACTGATTTCTTAGGATGTCATGACATTAGAAATAGGGGTAGCATTTGGGGGGTGTTGGGGCAGCAAAGTGAAAAGCAGAGGGGATGAAAAAAGTGGTGGAAGGAAGTGGAAGAGAAGAGAACTGAGAATCTTGGAATCCTATGGAAAAGCTGAGCCGAGACGTAAGATGTTTGCAGCTAGAGAGAGGAGAGAGCTGGGATGATGTGGTAACATTCATGTCTACGGGCTTTTGCTCCTCATGAAATCCTTTCTGAGACCTAGCTACTCTCCTGGCCTCCTTGTCATCTTCCTCTCTGGCTCAGAACCCCAAAGTCCTCAGAGGGTTTTGGACACTTTAGGAGGAAGCTGATTCGTTTAGCTTGAGACATCACCAGGTCTGATTTGCAAAGGGGACATGACTTTCAATGGCTCTGCTCGGTGATGCCCATCCTTGTGATGGGGGTTACAGAGAAACGGGAGGGCCGGCACCTCATCTCGGAGAATCAGTTTCCCACTGTGACTGAGGTCTGGGTTTGGTGTGTGTTGCCTAGTCTCATGCCCATGATACTCCCAGTTCTGTGCTGGTTTCTGGGTCTGCGTTGGGCAGACAGAGCTTTAGGTCGAAGGACTTCCTTGCTGTGGATGAAAGCTGGACTCCGTGTGGCGCCAGCAAGAATCTGACCACCAGGAATGAAGAAGAAGAAGGAGAGAGGAAAGCATAGCTTTATCCTCTCTAATTGTTAGGTTTGGCTGGCGGTGGCCCAGGAGGGGAGGATATGATGCAAAACCGAGGAGAGCAGTAATCTTATGTTGGCTTTAAGTGGAAAAGAACATTTTTATGGTAAATTGGTATTCGTGAAAGGAATTTTTCCCCATGCATGTTAGGCGAAGGCAACTGCATTGTCTTTCTCTAGTTCCTGGATGTTTCCATTCTTGTTGTCTTAATCCTCAAGTGTTCGCGTCTGGAGAGTCCCTGCTTTGTGAGCTGGGTGGGATGTCACCCAGGCTCCATCCCATACAGCTTCTCCGCAGGATGGAGGATTCTTCTTCCTGATGAGGCCTTTGCAGCTCCCCAGGGAGCTGTCTGCTGAAGCCCCACTGGATTTCCTGAGACTGTTCAGAGTTATTGGTCTGAGAGGCTCATTACATTGAGTCCTGCTCTCCCTCTCATAATATTCAGGGAAAAGTCAAGATGTGGAGGATAAGCCCAGTGCAGGGAGTTCTACGTCCTGGCCCTGATTCTTCTGTGCTCTTTTGGGAGCACTGTCTTCTGTTACCATCATCTGGATGAATGCTCTGGGTCCTGCTTGTCTTCCTGGCCTCCCCCCTCCCCATCTGTGTCCCGCCCTGTGGACACTGTTTCTAGCACCAGCGTGGTTGACCTTACTGTATGCTATCCTTTCTGCTTGGCACACTCTCCACCCTACTCTACGCTCTGTTTGGCCACGTCACCACATTGGTCAGATCTCTGAGTAAAGCCACTTCCTCTGGTACTAGGTTAGGGTTCCCTGGAATTCACCTTATTGGGCCACTAATCACATTGTCTTATGATCGCTTGTTTCCTGACCTGCTGCCTTCACTAGCCTTGCACATCTGTGTAGGCAGGAACCTCGTTCCCAGCTGGGTTCCCAGAGACTAGCCATGTCTGGTGCCCAGTGGACCCTTAAGGGTGGCAATGGCTGGCATTGACAGAGTGCCTTCTACCTGCCTAGCACTGTGCCACATGCTGTATACGTCTTCACTCAGTCCTCACAATAGGCCCATGAGGAGATGAGTGTCAACCCATTTCTCAGCTGAGAAAATACTACGTTTGCAGACAACACAGTAAGTGGTTGACTTCAGAGCTTGTGCGTGCACTCCTACGCCACTGTGCCTCTCAGGTGCTGAATGAGCCCATGAAAAACAAATGACCGTATCAGGCCGACAGTCAGAATGGGGTGGCTCACCCACCTGGTCTGGTGTAGCCGACTGCGCACACCACTCTGCAGGTGGTGAGTGAGGCTTTGAGGATACGGTTCTCAGCGGGACAGACACTGGACTGAGATGCTTGCAGTGCTGAGCTCTATTCTCTCTGTCAGCCTCTTGCCTATCTTTGTTGCCAGCTGTAAGCACTTAGGGCCTCCCAACTAAAAACAGAAAGGGGCTCCAAATCCAGAATTTGCTCCAGCCTTGATGGAAGTGAAGGCTGGAAGAGACTAACATTGACTGGAAGCTCACAGGAGATCAGGCACTGTGCTAAGTAAGGGCTTTTTCTGGTGGACCTCACTTATCCTCCTAGTGAGGTAGTGAGTTAGTATCATCCTATGTGTTAAAGGGACAAACTGGGGCTAAGAGAATGTAACTAACCTGCCCATGCTGTAAGTGTGCGAGCTGAGACTCAACGGCTGGTGTGATTAGCCTCAGAGCCGCCCTTACCACACACCTGGGGCTTTCACAGACACTTAGCTTTGGAGATACTGCCTCTTGGTGATTGGTTCGCTCTAAATGTTTTTTTGGTTTTTTTTTTTTTTAAGATTTATTTTATTGTTTTTGACAGAGACAGAGAGAAAGACAGACAGAGAGAGACAGAGAGAAGGGGGAGGGCCCAGAGCCGTCTCCATAGTTGACAGCATTAGTTTTCTATATAGTTTTACTCCACAGGTGGGCGCAGGGCTGCGCAGGGCAGGAACTGGGCTGGGAGCCTCCCACATAGACCCCGGCAAGAACTGAACTGGGGGTACACCCTTGTTCAGCATATGGGTTCGGCTGGGCCGGAGCTCAGATTCGATCCTCAGTCTCCTGGAGGCTGCAGGGCCGCAAAGCGAGCACTTAAGCCACTGAGCCATCCCAGCTTCCCCATGGTTCGCTCTAATATCCTGCCAGGCAGATACTCCTGTTTCACTGTCTGCCTTCCCTGTTGCTGAGTGGGGGTCTCCTTACTGCCACGTGGTCCTCAGCCTCACCCTCACTGCCTGGACCACTGATCTAGCACCTGCCCTGGCAAGACTGAGCTCCTGCCTGGGGTCTCTGGCTCTCAGCTGCCCTCAGTCTTAGAGGGACCCTCCCCTTCTCCTTCTCTCTCAGGGAGTGGTTTTTGACCCCCTGGTCCTAAAACATCACAGCTGGAAAATCCTATAAACAGAGGTCCCCTGCTTAAGGGATTCTCCCAAGTCTGATCATCTTCGTTGCTAGAGTAATATAGCATGGGGAAGGGATCTCGCAGATCCACTGCTGAATCTTGCTTTTTCCATTTATTTAAATTGCCCATGTGCCAGTTTCCTCATCCGTTAAATGGGTGTAATACTTCTTTCATGGGATTATTTTGAGGACAGAGATTCTGAGTTTACTAGACGTCGGTGTGTGCCTAGGGTGTGTCAGGCACTGGGATATAGCCAAGAACAAGACAGAGAAATCCCCCTGCCCTCGTGGATGTTACAGTGGAATGGGGAGGGGGTGGGGGTGGGGTGATAGGCATTGAAAAATCATACAGATGACTAGGTCATTCTCACCTGGGATGAGGAGAAGAACAAGGGGCCTGGTTTAGATGGGGGTGGGGAGCTGGCCCAGGAAGGCCTGTTTGATGAACCCAGAGCTTGTGAGTACCTAACAGGCTGCTTAGACCAGAATGCAATGGGTGCTCTGTCCGTGTGACCCTGGCTGAGTGCCAGCCATCTCTGGGACTCAGAGTCTGCGAGTATGAAGTGCGAGGTGGACTGGACGATGCCTGGGACTGAGGTGCCCCTGTTGGCACTTATGATTCTCTTGACTTACAACCAGAGCGAGCCAATGGTGCGAGGGCCCCCTGACTTCGTAGCCAGTGTTCTTCTTCCCTGGCTCTCTGCTGATAGAGAGGCTGGGTCCAAACTCAGAGCAGTCGGAGGAGGAGTTGCCTGGTTCTGTCTCCCAGAATCCCTTTGTCTCGGCACCTGCGACTCCTCACCTGGAACCCAGCATGCTCACTCTCCTCTGGCCACTGCTCTCAGATACACATCCCTAAGCCCCTTCCCAAGGACTGGGGACAGAAAACAAGGTCTCTGTGTCCTTCCGCAAATGCCTAGGTGTCAGCCTAGATGTCTGTCCCGCGAGGGGCAGTTATCTTTTGTGAGATTTCAAGCACAGGCAGGCAGGGAAGGGAGCTGGGAGCTGAGGATTCGGGGATGGACCCATTGTCTTCCTTGGCTGCCCATGAGTGCTCCCAATGCGTCCTGTCCTTCCTCCTCACCCGTTTGGCCTCCCCCCAGGAGCACCAAGTTCCTTTCGCACTGCACACAGTGTCTTTTGTGAGCCCTCTGGCCAGGCCTTTAGTAACAACAGCCCTTGTGAGGAGCTGGTTAGCATTTTTTCCAGACAAAGCCAGAGGCTCTGGGAGATGATGACAAGGCTGAGCTTTCAGAGAATGACGAAGGAAATGATTGGCCTCGGGCTCCAGAAAGAATGGTGGTGTCAGCACCTCCAGTTCTCTCCCATCTTCCCCTGTGGGTGACCCTGGCCCCTGGCCCTCCAGAGGCATATGAAGTCTCCCTCTATCTCCTCTTCCCTACCTGGGCTCACCCTTGTCTTTACGTTTTGTTTGCAGGCCATGGTGCTAAGCAGACCCTTCCAGGGACATTAGTTTTTAACCAGTGAGTCCTAAAGGGAGCAATCATGGTGGGAAGACAGGCAGGGGGACTGATACTTCAAGGCCACACAGCTGTCTTCACCTGGATACAAGATTTCAAAACCTGTTTGGTGGGAGAGTCATAGAGGATTGGATGTTGACAAAGGAACAGAGATGCTGTGCGATAAATAATACACTAGACTGGGGATGCCAGATGGCTCAGTGAGTTGAACACTTGTCTTGCAGCCCCAGGGACTGACGATCAAATTCCAGCCCCTGGCTGTGCAGACCCATATGCTGAACTGGGGTGTGCCACCAGTGCAGTTCTTACTGAGGCAAGCCTCCTCTGTGGGATGCCCCCAGTTTGGCTCCTGCCCCAGGCGTGCTCCCTGTGTGGGGAGCCCCCAGCCAGTTCTTGCCCTGCACAGCCTCAAATCCACTTGTGGAATGAAACTATGTAGAAAGCTAATGATGTACAACTGAGGGGACTGCTCTGGGCCCTCCCCATTCTCTGTTTCTCTCTCTGTGTCAAAAAATAAAAATAAATCTTAAAAGCAAAACAAACAAACAAATAAACACTAGACCAAGAGCATTCCGGATATTTTGAATACAACCTAAGGCAAATTCTTCCCAAAAGGTTATGGGAGGAAAATAGCAGGATATTTGCAATGGGAGGCCCACCCTCACCATTTAGTTCCCAGAAGCAATGCCTTGCTAATCCCACCAATGTGGGAGTGGCCAGGTTGAGCGGCCTTTCAGATGCCTAAAGAGGCTCCTGGTTACCTGCTGAGCTAGCATCCTTGAAAACAGGCCATCACTCCTGGGCTCTTAAGCAGCAGGGGTTGGGGACAGAAGTCTTCCCTCTGCCATCCTCCCCCTACCTCAGTGTTTGCTTGGTAAGCTTTATATTTGGCCTCCAACCAGTGCCCTGAGGCTGGTGGGAAGTTTAGCTGAGGCTTGCTCTGTGTCTTGGGCTTCAACATCCTTGCCAGAAATCAGGTTGGCTAAAAAAACCACCCAAAACGAGTCTTGAAAGAAAGCACCATCCATTCGTCCTTGGGCTGCACTTTGTCTGCAGGTCAGGGTGCAGGACAGGGTAATTGCTATGGAACGTAACCCTGGGGGCTGCAACTGACAGTGTGGATGCTGTTTTCTTTGAGTCAATTCCAGAAAGTGACCATGAGGAACAAGGGCCTGGGAAAACAGAAAACCTTGGGACTGAGAGCTCCTCTGGGACTTGGCAATGGGAAAACCGGGGGGATCAAGCCCCTGGTGGGCCTGAGGCTGGCTGCTCCCCACCACAGACCTGCTCCTGCCCAGAGGCCACAGGAACCATGGGAGAGAGCTGGGCTCACAGTGGTCCCCTGGTACCACCCGAGAGGGGGGGCGTGGAAGTAGTCCTGACCACCCCCCGTCACTCACACTGTCCCTGGAATGCATTTTAATTGTCTAGTGGGATGATGCTCCAGTGAGCCAGGTAGGATGGAGGTGGGACCTCCACTACACCAGCCAGAAATGGCACATGATTAGATAATAGAAAGTGTGCCCTCTGCTCAGACTGTACAGGCCTGGGAAGCAACACTGTGTGTCCCCATTACCCACTGTACTTTGCCATCACCCAGTCAAATGTGTGCTTACCACACCCCCACCTCTGCCCCACGTCTCATCAGCTCTGTGACTCAGGGCAACAAGGCAGTTCTCAGGGAACTGAAAGCCCAGTGGAAGGGATGGGTAATTAAACATGCGACTTCATGCAGTACTGCCGTGTGCAAATGTCCCACAGAGCAGAGTGGCTATTGTCAGGGCATTCCTGTCCCCCGTTCCCCGGTACCCCTCCCTGTCCTCACCCTGGGGTGCCTTCTGGGTCTCAATCCTCATTCTTTTCCAGGAGACTCCAGGGGCTGCTCACAGTACTGGGCTTCCTGACTGCACAAGGGTGCTTGCTGGTCTATGATATCCACTGTTTTCCAGCCTCCGCTGATGTAAGAACTAAGGACAAAGTAGCAAGTCTTTTTTTTTTTTTTCTATATTATTAGTTGCTGGTGTGCATAACAACATAGTAATTAGATATATGCCTCACAAAGTGATCAACCCAATAAGTCTATCCCCCCTCTGACTCTGTATGTAATTATTACAGTATCATTGACTGTATTCCCTATGCTATACCTTACTTATATCCTGTGACTATATTTTTTAATTATACTTGACATTCAACATTATTTTATATTAGTTTCAAGGGTGTAGCATAGTGGTTAAAATTTTATATAATAGCCAAGATATAGAAACAACCCAAATGTCCATCAGTAGATGATTGGATAAAGAAATTGTGCCACATGTATACAAGGGAATATTACTATGCCATAGAAAGAATGAAATCTTACCATTTGCAACAACATAATCAAAAGTAGCAAGTCTTTAATACAGTTATCTGTATTCAATCTGAGGAACATCTCTTTGTTCTGGGAATCTGTCCTTCCTGCTTCTTAAAATGTTAAAACATTCTTTCTTTTATCTAATGATGGTGTTTTCAGATGTCAGTTGATGCTTACCAGTACTTAGATTGCTTCCAATATTATGGCTGGGCAGAGTTAAAAAGTTAGCATTCCTTCGATTACTGCACTGTGATAGCTCAAACTACAAGAAGAATTGCCCAACAAGATGCTTGTCACCAAGGTTAACACCCATGTCCAAGCCCAAGTGGGAGCCCCTGCGGTGTCATTCTTGGTGTCTGATTTCTTGGTCTGTAGCAGAGTGGCAGGGCTGATATATTCAAATTCCTCCTACTTCCCCGGGACACTTAGCTGGCCAAAGCAGCCAAACCCTTAAATAGACACTACTGTTTTCTTAGCGTCCCAGGCTCCTGTATGTTTAATGCCTTGAGTATCTGATTTCTGGGCCAAACTCATGAAAATCTAAAGGGGAATTATCCGTCTCAGAAAGCAATTGCAATGGAAATAAAAGCCATTAGTGCCCAGTGTTATCAGGATGTTTAATTTTTCATTGAAATTTCAAGATAAAAGTCAATCTTCAGAGTTGTGTTAACCCAGATCTCCAGCTCTTACTTAGATGCAGCTTAGAGAATGCTAGAAAACATGCAGTTCAGCTCACTTGGGGTAGCCTTTTAGGGGTTCTCCATCTACCTGCTTAAGTTAGGGGACTTGGGGGTCAAAGAATATGGTTCAATGAAACTCCATATTGCATCTGGTTATCTTGTCATTTCAGATATACCAGTCCAGGGCGCTGATGAATAGGGAACAATGCCCATCAGGCAGGCCAAATCCCAATAACATGAGTGGTAAAGTCCAAATTCTTGGGCTGCACTTTAATGTTTCTGGGCTAAAAACTGTCTAAAATAAGCAAGCCATGCTAGGCTTAGATACTTAGCTGTAAGGAGGGTTCTGCTTTACCCATTTTGCAATGCTGGCTTTGCTCTGGGATGGCAATTGCAAAGAAGACTTTCATGTTTGGACTGAGTGCTTCTTAAGGTCAAGGGTACACCTTGCATGTGATATTGGTGGACACCCTCTTCTCCTTCTGCCCAACTCTCCCCTGGAACCCAGCACATCTCTTGGCACATGAGAAGCCAAAAAGTTGTCATGGGTGACATTGATGATGCAAAGGACTAATCTGTTTTGGAGAGAATCAGTTGCTGGCCATTTCTACCTTGACTTAGAATGACCACATAATCATTTGTATTTTTAACTTTCAATTTAATCATTAAAAGAAAGTTCTGTCTTTGACTTGATAATTGCATTTTGGTTTGCATCCCTAAGCAAAGGAAGGAGTGGGAGTTCAGTGAAGCTGATGGGCAACAAAGGCCTCTAGGCGAGCATTCTGTTCCTGGGCTTGGTCTCTTTGTTCTCTGGAACCTTCCCTGGCTGCTTATAGAGAAGATGACCCAGACCAAGGAGCTGCAGGCTTTGTCCGCTCGAATTTGCCTAATTGTGTTTGGTTTGCCTAGACTGTTAAGCTGACACAGCATTTGTCACTGAGCCCACCCATCTCATAGTGGGCAGCCCTCTGGCTGGTCAGCTGCTTGAGGTCTGGCAAGAACATTATAGAAAGCTGCCAGGGATATTTCTTATCACCACTTTGCCATCAACCAGTTGTATGGGCCTGTGCAAGTCTGTTTATTTCTTGTGGTTGCCTCACCTGTAAGACATGTTGGAGTATCTAGAAATTTCTCAATCTCAGAGCTATTGACATTATAAGCGAGATCATTTGTTGTTGTTGTTGTGGCTCAGTCCTATGTGTAGTAGGATATTTAGCAGGATCCTGGCCCTACCCAGTAGATTTCACAGTACTTCTCCCTTTCAGTGACAAACAAAAATATCTTCAGACATTTCCCATGTCCCCTGAAGAGCGAAATCACTCCCAGCTGAAAACCATTGAATCAGATGATGTCAACCCCAGTTTGAGAAACCACATTAGTAGTTGTCAATTCATCCTGTTTTATTGGGCCTCTTCTGTGTGCTACTGCACTAAGTTTAGCAGCCTAAGTATTTCATAAAGATATTTTACTAAGAAAATGCCATCTACTTCATAGATATCTGAGTTTGAGCTAGGATGGTATCTATACAGGAAGAGGTAGAGTGAAAAAATAAAAATAAAAAAAGATAGATTTTCTGTTCAGATTTTTACAAACCTCAAATGTGAAACATCAACTTTACCCATTGTTGGTGGGACTCAATGCTCAGTGTATGTAAAACACCTAGGTCCTGGTGACATTCAATCATTAAACTCATTCTCCTCCCCTCTGCAATTCAGGAGAATCAGATCTTCACAAACACTAACTTTACTAGCCTTGCTTTGCTATCTAGGAATCTACCCTTATCTCACCACGTGTCCCCAATCCCCTCCCTGGTCAGGCCAATACTGACATGTCTTCTTAAAAATCTCTCAGCCCCCAGAACTCTTGTATCACCAGATTGTTGACTTGGTCTACCCTTAGCAAGATTGGTTGCCTCTCCCTAGCAAAGAAAAAGATTCTCCAATAACCAGAGGATTGTAGACGCCATTGTTTCCTGTTTGCTTATGCACAAAAATGATAATAAGGAATTGATAATAAGGAAATGATAATAAGGAAACTTAGGTCACGAAAGACTTCCTACTATGTGAATTGTCAGCACTGTGCCTCGTGGGACCCTGGCTGGGCCATGGGTTTGATCATCTTTCCTGAGCTCTCAAGGGCAGGCCGTGCATTGGACTTTCATGGCAGTTCCTGCACCACCTCCTCCAGGGAAAACATCTTGGTCTTGGGACAGTTGACACGGTGAGAGGCAACATGAGTTCAACACAAGGGAGTTTGCATTGCAGTTTCCTCTTCGGTTACACGTTGACAAGGGTGCTAGAGGCTACATGAGGACAGTGTAGTTCTGAGAGAGAGAGAGAGGGAGAGGGAGAGGGAGAGAGAGGAAAGGGAGGGAGAGATAGAAGGAAGGAAGGAAGGAAGGTAGGAAGGAAGGAAGGAAGGAAGGAAGGAAGGAAGGAAGGAAGGAAGGAAAACAGTTCAGGCCCAAATCTCAGCTCTGCTACTGCCTCTGTTTGACCCTGGGAAACTTAGGTCACGTGCCTGAACCTCAGCTGTCATATCTGCACAGTCTGTAATCACAGGGGCTTCTCCTCATCAGGAGTTGGTGAGAATTAAATAAAACGCATGACAAGCATATGGCACAATCCTGGGAAATGCCAAATGCTCACTAGAAATCCATTCTTACTAATAACATGAATGGTCTTACCTAGTAGCTAAGGACAATAATAAATATAGCAGATATTAAACAGACAACAAAAAATTAGATGCTTGGGGTAGATGAACAGGTATGAGATGGATTCACTTGGTTACTGATAAGGAAACAGGCTCAGAAGGGAAGTGAGGGACAGGGGTGTCCAGGACAAACTGCTCATTTTTTTTTAAAGATTGATTTATTTTTTTGTGAGAAGGAGAGAAGTGGGGAGGGCCCAGAGCAGTCTCCATAGTTGTACATCATTAGCTGTGACATGGTTTCATTCCACACAGGTGGATGTGGGCCATGCGGGGCAGGAACTGAACCCAGAGCCACCCCACATGGGAGGCGAGAACCTTCGCCACTGAGACATCCTGGCGGTTACTGACTGCACTGCAGTTCAGCATGTGGGTTTGCACAGGCCAAGGCTGGGAATCCAATACCAGACCTTGCGATTGTGAGGCAAGTGCTCAACTGCGAAGCAATCCCGGCATTGCATATAACTGCTGGTTAATGGTAGGGCTGGGACGCACCTTGCATCTCTAGATTCTCCTTCAGATGCTGGCTCTACCATGAGAGGACTGCTTTCTGTGTGAGAGAGAAAAAAAAAATCAGCAATATGTGTTAAAGTTGGTAAGGCAGACTATATTTCAGAGCGTTGTATAAGCGGCAGACCCCTGCAGTGGGATTTTACAGCGGGAGAGGGAGATTCTAGCCTGAACCCAGCACAGGCAAATGGGGAGTCAGAGCAAAGGAGCGGGGTGCGGTCAGTGGATGGAAAATCACTGAGAGGTAATATCAGGGGTGAGGGGATTCTGGCTGAACCAACGTAACAGAACTCTTCGCTGAAGACAGACCAGGGGATCAGACATGGCCTGGCGCCAGTGGAGCCTGATTAAATATCAAAGGTGGGAGTTTTGGCTACACTGACTTTACAGGGCTCTTCCTAAAACTAGATTTTACAAGTCTAGGTGCCCAGGTGGACCCAGGAGAAGGTTCAGGAGTCTGACTGAAGTTAGAATCTGTGTCACTTGCTCCAACATTTAAAGCCCATGTTTAGAAAATTGCATACAAATGGAGGAAAATGAGCCTTTTGGTGTAAGAGCCATGTGTTGTTCACAGAGGGAATCTTTCTTCAAAGTATGAGAGAATGGAATATTTTGTCAAATATGTTTCTAATGAGCTAGGAGAGAAAAACAGAGGGCCCACCTCCCTTCCCCTGAGGCTCCAGCGCCCACCAGCCTGTCCCTTATGCACAGACAAGCTCCATAGAAACCGCCGCCTTTGTCCCTCATCTCCCACTTTCTAAACTTCAGCCTTTGCCTCCCACCCCAGACCCCAGGGACTGTAGAGTTGATCTTTTGCTTTCATGCTGATATTCAGTCTCTGAGTGATTAAACAACTAACAACACCAGTAAGGTTCCCCATCCCAATGAGGCTGCAAGAGATTTCTCCTGGCTGGCTCAGACCTGTGATTCATATCTTGTCTTTCACCTCTTGCCAATAACTCATACGTTTGCTTGAAAAGTAAAGACTGCAGTGTTCCGGCAGAGGGGACAATAAATACAGAGGTCCTGTGCCAGGGATGAGCTTGGGATGATCCAAGAACAGAGAGAGATGACCTTGGAGGCTGGGGCCAGAGTAAGTGGTGGGAGATGGGAGAGGCCGAGGGAGCAGAGGTCGACCTGGGGAACAGCATGTGACCAGCTGCAGACCCTGAGCAGGCATTTGGTGTTTAGAGGCAGAGGCAATGTGTGAGACCATTTGGAGGCAGAAATGGAACCAGATCCTTAGCCTCTTTCTATGACCTTTGTTGTAAATAAAGGTTCACACCCTTTTCAAAGCATTAAAGTGTGCTTGAGTGTGATATTGTTATGTTACAGAATGACATGCTTACGATTTTGTAATAAAAGACTTGGTATAGATGACCAGCTCATAAAAAGGGGTGTTACTTCTGCCGGACCCTTTTATTATTTTTCGTTTTTGGTCTCTCTCTGGCCCTGGTTACTATAGGAAACAGGACATGCATGGGAGCCTGAGGTGCTCTAGTCCAGTGGTGGCTGCTGGTGGCGACAGGCTCTACATACTGCCCCCTGAACACAGCCATCGCACTTGGGCTTTTCTCCTTACAGTACCCCTGACTCACCCGAGAGATCTGGCCAAAGCCATTACTCCTCTGATCCGTTCCTTATCAGGAGCCTTTAATGCTTCTCCAGGTGGAGCACTTAAGGTGAAAATCAGTGAATGTAATCTTAAAATGCTCTAATAAATTTCCAGCAACATAAGACCACCAGATAATCACTCTGTCCCTCGGGTCACTCAGAATTCACAGCTCAGTTCCCATAATTAGCATTTCTTTTGTATCTAAATCCTTGAACAGGCGTGAAGAGCCCCAGTGATAATATTTTGCCTGTTTGAGGTTTAAAAGAAAGCTTTAGATACAATCAGCTACTCAAACTGCCTCCAGAGTTGCTAATAATAACAGCTATACAGTACTTCCCGGTTTCAAAGCACTGCTGCATACTTGACTCACTCAAAGGTAAAAGTATACCTGTGGTTTACCTACCTTTATCCATTTTGAATGAGTCCTCCTCCTCTTCTTGGTTTCCTCTTCATTTTTCTCCTCCTTCATCATTATTAAAATCCTTTACTGGGAAGTACTTAGCAGGTTAATCGTAATTAATACTTCCTTTAGAATGTGCAAATATGTGTTTCTGTCTCATCTTGCTTTAGACATTGTTGAAAGAACAAGATCCAAATTTGGTTACCTTCCAAATCATGCTTTCAAACACCGATTCTTAATCTGGGGTCCATGAATGACCTCAAAGGTGCATTACGAAATCAAATGTGAACTTCTACATGCTCATTTTTTCTTGAGAGGGAGTCTAGAGTTTCCTCAGATTCTCAAAGTGCTCCCTGAATCCAAAAGGTTAGGAACTACTGCTTTAAAGATTTTACTCAAAGTACAGATGCTCCTTGACAAACCATGATACATTCCGATAAACCTGTTGTAAATCAAAATTGCATTCGATACACCTAACCTGAACGTCATAGTTTAGATTAGCCAACTTTAAATATGTTCAGAATACAATATCCAAAAATGCTGGCAACACTGCCCTGTAGGGCAGGAGTCTCCAACCACCAGCCATGGAGGGGCACTGGTATTGGTCCGTGGCCTGTTAGGAATTGGGCAACACAGTAACAGGTGAGCGGTGGGCAAGAGAGCTAAGCCTCCTCATTTTTTACAGCTGCTCACTATCATTTGCATCACAGCCTGAGCACCCCTTCCTTTCAGCTCAGTAGTGGCATTCGATTCTCATAGGAATGTGAATCCTATTGTGATCTGCGTATGCGAGGGATCTAGGTGGTGCGCACCTTATGAGAATCGAATGCCTAATGATCTGGGTGGAGCTGAGGCGGTGATTGTATAATTATTTCAGTATATAGTACAATGGAATAATCATAGAAATAAAGTGCGCAGTAAATGTAATGCACTAGAATCATCCTGAAACCACCTCACTCCCCCCCCACCTGATGGAAAAATTATCTTCCTCAAAACCAGTCCCGGTGCCAAAAAGGTTGGGGACTGTAGCGTATCTGCTGTTGACTCTTGTGACCTCCTGACAGACCTTAAGTTGGAGAGTATCCTACTGCATGTCACTAGCCCAGGGAAAGATCAAGATTCAAAATCCAAAGCCTGGTTTCTACTGAATGTGCATTGCTTTCACAGCATCGTAAAGTCAAAAAATTGTATTTTGAACCATTGTAAACCAGGACCACCTGTATAGTTATCAGAAGAAAACTGCAAATTTGTGACTAGAAAACAAAACCTTGTTACAGTTGGATTTGGGGCAGCCTGGGACCCTACAATAACAAAGTCATGAAATATTACTTATGAAAGCAAGTGAGGTAGATACCTGGATCAAATGGAGCCCTCCTTTCCCAGGACTGGACATTTTCTAGGAACTCTTATAACTGCAAACATTATATTGTGCCCACCATGTGCCAAGTATGGTCCCAGCCTTGTATATATTGACTCTGAATCCTTCCAACAGCCCTGTAAAATCGGTGTTATTATTATTGGCCTTGTTTTACAGATGAGAAAAATGAAGCACAGAAAGCCTAAAACCATAGATTGAGTTGACATTCAACATTCCAAGACCCTTCACAGATCTGGATAATGTAGTTTGTCAAGCTGTAACTAATGGTTCAGAATAATTATCGTTTTGGAGGTGTCTGACTGGCAGCTATAATTACAACAGGGTGGCCTAATTAATACCAGGATACGTGTCACCTCTGGTTTTGTAAATAAGAACCGATTGCAGGCATGTAGGAAAGAGCCAGCTGAGTACTCTGCTTAATTAGAATTTGGCTAAGAGTTACTATGATTTATAAAATGGGGTTACTGACCAGGTAGATAATTTTATTGTTATACCAATTATCACCACTAAAAAATGCACTCTGTGTATATAAGGCATGCCATCACCCTGTAGAGCAGGCTTGTCCAACCTGTGGCCTGTGGGCTGCATGCAGCTCAGGACGGCTTTGAATGCAGCCCAACACAAATTCCTAAACTTTCTTAAAACATGATGAAATTATTTTTTGCGATACTTTTTTTTTTAGCTCATCAGCTATTGTTAGTGTTAGTGTATGTTCTGTGTGGCCCAAGACAATTTATTTTTCATGGTGGCCCATGGAAGCCAAAAGGTTGGACACCGGTGATTTAGACCCTTCATAGTCCTCCCACTTTCACTCTCTTGAAGACTTGCCTCCTCCAAGGCTGTGCATAGGAGGGACCTTAAATTGAAACCATGATCGGGACCCACAATCCTTAGCTCCTTGTCAGTGCTTGAGCCCTTCCGGCCTCTACCCACTTCTCAGACAACCGCTTCTGCTCACACAATTCAGCTTGTATCCACGTGAAAAACAAGAGCCCATGTAGGTTTTGTCTTTTCAGCAACCAAGCAATCCAGTCAACAGTTTCTCTCTCCCTCCCTCTTTCTTGGATTTCAGTAACAGAAAAGCTGTTAATTGCAATTACTCAGCCTCCCTGAAGGGCTTAGGGAACCTCAGGACTTAAACCACAGAGCCAGGCTATACTCCTGGGAGAAGGGGAAAAGAAAAAGAAACCTTTCAACTCTTAAGAATAAACTAACAATTTTAACTCTCTCTCTCTCTCTCTCTCTCTCTCTCTCTCTCTCTCTCTCTCTCTATATATATATATATATATATATATATTTCACAAGCTAATTCTTAATTACCCAGCTCTACTACATATCTGCCCCAGTGCCCCAGTTGCCCTCTAGAACTAATGGCTGGAATCCTTCTTAGTTCCTGTGGGCCTCCTTCCCGGAGTGGGGGTGAGGAGCAAGGGGGTTGGGCCTTGTCCTGTAGCCCATCCCCTAGGACTGGCCAAGACAGATCCCCCCCAGAACCCTGACTGCCTCTTGCTTGGATTATTTGAGATTTCCAGCTTAATCTATTGATCAGCTAACTCTCAGTCCATCTGAAGTCCTTGTTTTGCCACAAATGTGGTAAAAGGAAGTCAGAGGGCCTCCATTCTCTTCTTGCTTCACTCAGGTGCTTTCTAAGTGGCAGGCTCTCAGGCCTCTTCTAGTTCTTCCCCCAGCATGACACACAGGCAGGAACTATTTCTCAACTCCCTTTTCCCCTGGTATGTTTATGTTCCTCTAGAGGCCAGAACTGTGCTTAAAGTTAAATAGGAGTTAGGAGTGTAGTGCCCGGGAGTAACAGAACAGATTATAGTGGCTTAAACACAGAGATTTAGCAAAATCCAAAGTTGCATGGTTTGGGGTTTTGGGTTTGGAAATTAAGTGACAGCAAATAGAAAAAAAAAAGGGAAAAAGAAGCAGTATCAGCTGTGTCAGTGTCCTTTTACAGCCACCACTCTTTTAACGACCTGCCTGTCTGACAACCCTTTCTCCAGCACAGGCAACCCTCTTTCTCAGTCTGTGTGAATCTCAGGAGTCCCCATTCTCAGTCTATGTCTCATTCCTTCAGTCGGTTAGTATTCGCTACACGACACGTTCATAACCATGCAAGACTACATATTTCATTTGTAAGAGTGGTAACAAGTGATATTTATTGACCCTATGGTGTCATGATACATAAAACATGTGCCTTTTAGCTCCTTGCATATTGACAATTTGCTTAATGACCTGGTGAATGTAACTCGGTCATTAAGTGAGGAGTGCCTGTATTAGGAAAGCAAAACTTCCTCTTAGGTCTTAGTGCCCCAAACTAGGTCATATTGACCATCTTGGATGCAGGGACAGTTAGACTATTATAGAACAAGATGATCATAAGTATCTTAGATATTTCACTCATTCCTTTTTTTCTGGGCTGGACAAAAAGATCACCCTCAACAAAACCAGGAAGTGGGTAGAAAGAGATGGAACAGGCAGGTCTCAGTGCCTGCCCCAAACCAACTAAGTGAATTCTAGAAGCTATAGGCTAATGAACATGATGCTGATTTTTGAAACTTTTTGGAAACAATTATTAAACAGGACTTGTGTATGTCTCCTAGAATGCACGCTTTCAGAGAGGGGGTACTATGCTGGCTCCATCATTACTGAACCTACAGTAAGGTGCCTGGCACGCAGTAGCTGTCCTATAGATGTTTATTGAGTAGATAGAGGAACGAATAAAAGGAATTTGGAGGGAAGTGGATGATGAAAACAGTATGGATACAATAAGAATAATTCAGGCCAAACTTACTTTACTTCCTTTAAAAGTTTTTGATAGAATAATTGTGATTTTTGAGATCAGGGCATGTGATAGTTTATCATTGAATTTTGGCAATTCAGTTGACAATGTTCCTCATAATATTCTTGTAGAGAAATTCTTCCGTACATAGGTGGATCTGTAGCAACTTGAACAAGTGTATCCAGGTAGGTTTTGACCAATGAATCTGGGTCAGTGTGGAGGGAAGCCTGTTGCACAGGGACTAGTAGGAAGGCAGCACGAGCTATTAGTAAGAAAATAGGTTTTAGTAAGAGAAAGTCGTAGGTTCAAATCCCTTCTCTGGTACCTTCTACATGGGTGGTTTGGGCAATTTACTTGATTTCTCTGAGCCTCATGTCTCTTATCTATAAATTGAAGATCATAACATCTTGCAGGATCATCATGAGAATGAATCATGTTAAGATGTTAGCAGGTATGTAGGGTTGCAGGAAAAACAAAAAACAAAAAAACAAAACTATCTTGAAAGACTGAAAAGTGGAAAATGAACCGAACAGAACAAAATGCAGTGTGCATACTAATAGATGTGCATCACTTGCACAAGTGCCAGATGGAGAAAGCCTGTTCTGGTATAATTGGTGGGACCAATTTTTATAGGATCGAATCAGATACCCCTTATGAAGGTGGGGATACTAACATCTTTGAATACCACCCTGAATACAAAAGGCAACTAATTTCAGCAACGGAAAGACGGGATCACTATATATGTAGAACTTGTAGGGATGTAATTTTTCTCATCTCCAATATGGGTAATGTATCTTCTCTTTTTTATTTTTCCTTCTTTTCTATTTTTTAAAACTTATCCATCTGGCTAGATATTTGTCAATTTGATTAGTCTTTATAGAGAACCAGCTTTCAGTTTCAATGATTTTTTCCCCTCTATTTTTCTGTTTTCTGTTTCATTGATTTCTGTCCTTTATTATTTCTTACTTTCGTTTTGCCTACTTTGGGTTTAATTTGTTCTTCTTTCTTTTTTTTTTTTTTAATATATTTTTATTTATTTATTTTGACAGAGAGAGAGAGAGAGAGAGAGATACAGAGACAGAGAGAGAACTGAACCGGGGGAGCTCCCAGCTCAGCACATGGTTCCGCACAGGCCGGGGCGGGATTCGATCCTCAGTCCCCGGAGATGCAAAGTGAGCGCCTAACCCACTGTGCCATCCCAGCTTCCCCTGTTCTTCTTTCTTAAGGCTGAAGCTGAGATCAATGATTTGAGGTCTTTCTTCTTTTCTAATATAGGTGTTTTATTGCTGTAAATTTCTCACTAAATCCAGCTTTAGCTCTATCCCTCAACTTATGACATGTGTTTTGACTATCATTCAGTTCAGAGGACTAATTTCCATTTTTATCTATCCCATAGTATTTTCAGAAGTGTGTTAGCTGCCAAATATTTTGGGATTTTTTCCAGATATCTGTAAGTTATTGATTTCTAACCACCCTGTTATGATCAGAGTATATGTTTTATATGATTTGAATTCTTATAAATCTATTGAGACTTGTTTTGTGGCCCAGAATATGGTCCATCTTGGGAAATGTTCTGTATGCACTTGAAAAGTTCTCCAGTTGTTGGGTGTAGTGTTCTTATAATGCAGTGTGTACTGATCGTGTAAAGTATATTGTTCTTACTGTCAATAAGGCCAAGTTGATTGATAGTATTGTAGAAGCCTTGTAGACATTTGCTGATTTTCTGTTTACTTGCTCTGTCTGTTACTGAGCTGGGGATATTGAAATTGCTGTTTATAATCATGCATTTTTCTATTTCTCCTTGTAATTCTGTTAGTTTCCCATTCATATATGTGGAAGCTCTGTATTAAATGCATAAATGTTTAGAATTTTTTTTCCTCTAAGATTGACTCCTATTTTATTAATTGATCCTCTCCGTTTCTGGTAGTATTCTTTGTATTACAATATACTTTGTCTGATATTAATATAACATCTATATTTCTTTTGATTAGCATTAGCATGGTACATTGTTTTTCAGTCTTTGACTTTTGTATGTCTTTATATTTAAAGTAATTTTTAAATAAGTGGCATATAGTTGGTTCTTGCTTTTTCCTCCAGTCTGACAATGTGCCTTTAGTTGGGGTGATTATTTAAATGCTTGGATTTAAATATACCATCTTGCTGTATGTTCTCTCTTTATCCGATCTATTCCCCCCTGCCTTGCCCTCATTTACTGTAAGCCTCTTTTAGAGTTAATGAGTGTTTTGTTTTTTTAATAATTCTACTTTATTTTCTTTGTTGCTGTATTAGCTATAGCTGTTTGTTTTGCTTTTATAGTAGCTGCTGTAGAAGTTAGAGTATACATCTTAACTTCTCACAGTTTCCTTCCAGTATATTAGACCATTTTATGCTTAGCATAAAAATATTACAACAGAGTACTTCCCCTTTCTGGACTTGTGCTGTTGTCCTACATTTTATTTCTACGTATACTATAAACCCCACAAAATATTTTATTTTATTTTATTTTTTGCATCAAGCAATTATCTTTTGAAAAGAGCTTTGTTTTAAAGGAAAACTTTTATTTACATGCCTATGATTTCTTGAGCTCTTAATTCCTTTATGTCCAGATTTCCATTTGAGTATATTTTCCTTCAACCTGAAGGTTTTTCTTTTAACACTTTTTGTAGTAAGTGTCTGCTGGTGATGAATTCTTTCAGCTTTTCTTTAATATATATATATTTATTTTAATGACAGAAAGTCATTATTTTGTCTTGTTTTGAAATATGTATATTTGGGGAAATAATTCTAGGAGCTGCTTCACTGTCTTGCTGGCAAATTTCTGATGAGAAGTTGGCTGTCATTAGAATCTTTGTTCCCCTGCACAACGTGTCTTTTTTCTTTCTCTTTGACTGCTATTAAAATTTTCATTTTATCAATGGTTTTATGGAATTTGTGATGTTCCCTGGAGTAGTTTTCTTCATGTTTCTACTTAGAATTTATTGAGCTTCTTGGATTTGTGAGTTTATAGTTTTTATCAACTTCGGAAAGTTTTCAGCCATGATTTCTTGAAATACTGTTTTCTGTCCTCCCTGATCCCTCCTCATATTTCTCCTTGTTTTTTAGGGACTCCAATTGCATGTATATTAAGCTCACTGATACTCTTGTTTATATTTATTCTCATTCTTTCTGTGTTTCCTTTTGGATAATTTCTATTACAATATTTTCAGGTTCTTTTGTCTTTTTTGTCAGTAATGTTTAATCTGTTGTTAGTCCCATACAAGTGGGGTTTGTGTGTATTAAAAAATCTCAGATGATGGGTTTATAATCTCTTTTTTAAAGATTTTTTACATCTCTACTTATTATGTTCAATCTTTCCTCTACTTTCTTGGATATAATTTTAATTATTTTTTAATGTCCTTGATTACTAATGCTATCATTTCTCTTTCAATTGATTGATTTCTCATTATGGATCATGCCTGATAATTTTTGATTGGATGCCAGACATTGTGAATTTTGCCTTGTTAGATGGGGGATATTGTTGATTCTTGTGTTTTAATTTGGGACACTTTGTTCTTGAAAACAGTTTGATCCTTTTGGGGCTAGCTTTAAGACTTTTTAGGTAGAATCAGAGCAGCATTTACTGGAGAGTTAATTTTACCCCAGTACTGAGGGGGGATCTTTTGAGTCATGAAGTTTTCCTATTTGGGTGCCTAGATCAGGCCCTGCTCTTGGTTCTGTATGATCATTCTGTACTTTCCACTCTAGCTTGTGTGAACGGGAACAATTCTATGCCATATGCAAGCTGTGGTGTTTGTTTTCTCTCTCTGTATAAGGGTGGTTCTTTCCCTGGCCTTCAGTACGTTCCCCACACTTATGCCCTAATCAGCTGGAGAGTGGAGCTGGTCTCCAGAACTCTCTTTCTCTGTATATCCTTCTTCCCTCTCTGGTACTCTACCCCCAGCTCCAGCTGTTTCGACTGTCCTGGTCTTTCAGTTCTATCTCCTCAACTCAGGGGATGTGCCCAGCTCTTCCAGATTCTCCCTCTGTATAGCAGCCAAGCAACTCTCTCTAGACAGTAAGCTAAACCACTCATTTGTTTTCTACCCCTTAGGCCTCAGTGTCCTCCACTGATTTGCTTCTCTTATTTTGCCTGGTTTGGTGGTTTGTTTATTTTAGTTGTCTTAGCAGGAAAGCAGATTTAGTCCTGTTGCTCCATCTTGGCTGGCTAGACTGGATTACTATAAATTATTGTGGTCCTGTTGATAAAGCAGATTGCCAAGGGTGTCACTTGTTTCTAAAATAATTCTCATTAAGTAACTTGAAGATGTGCAAAGTACATCTTCTGCAAGTACAGTAAAGCCTTGTGTAATAGATATTAAGAAAGAGGTGCCTACAAATGAACTTTATGTAAGACAGTCGAATTTTCCCCTTTGAAGTCCTAGTTTTCTCTGATTCCTTTCTCGTTACTTTCTCTTTAGCATTGAGGCTTTCCTGTTTTCTCCCTGTTCTTTCTTCCTTTTTTTTTTCCTTTTTTGGTCAGAGACCAGTAATCTATACATAACAATTCATGTTTTGGGATTAGAATTTATCTTATTTAAATCAACATAATCCGTGAATACTTAAGATGTGTGCTTGGAGCTAAGGTGTGTGTGGGCTTGCTAGAAACAGGTCTCTGACTTTAAGCAGCTTTTTTTTTTAATATGAATAATCACTCCTGCTGTTTTGGATTGTTTTAAAAGAGGGCCACACCTGCATTTTGGGATGGATTTATGAACAGAACTAGAAATTTCAAGAGAAGAAATTCCTGTTTTTCTTCTTGTTCCTCAGTGTCAAGTATTTATTGAGAGCTTAATGTAACAAAGCACTATAGTGTTACCTAAGAGACTGATGTAAGTCACTGGCATTGGCCAGTTCATTATTGTGTGGAAGAATGACACAATTGACAGGACCAAGGTGTGCTACCACAGCTAATCTGTGAGATTTCACAGGAGGGTATAATTATTGAGGGCTAGAGAGATTAGGGAAAGCTTGGAGACTTAGTTCAGGAAGGAACGACAGAATTTAGGGGAGAGTGGCATGAGTACAGTTAGGAGTCTGAGTGTCCGCGGTGTGGCTAGGGACAGTACAAGAGGCTGAAGTAAGGGGTTCCTGCCGGGGAATAGTGGGAAAAGCAGAGGCTTATCTGTGGATGCCCCAAGTGCCAGGCTCAGGCATTTGGATTGTGGGGAGTTCTGGATGGTTTTTGATGGGTACACATGGACAAAGATTTGTTTTGAAGAGAGGGTTAGGATTCATGTGTGCGAAGGAGATGAGGATTGGTGATAGGGGTGAGAGGGCAGGAACTATATCTCAAGCATCTTTGTATTCCCAGCTGCTAGTTCATACTTAATGCTTGCTGCTTAAGTGCATGTAAAAGGTTATATTTTTCCTTCTAACTTGCTAATGCTCTGGACAACCACTGGCCTTGTTTACAGCAGGACAAACATTGTGAGAAAATGTCTTTGTGCCCAATGGTACTTTGTTCGAAGGGCTAAAAATAGGCAAATATACTTTTTAAAGCCTTCTTTCCTTTTTTTTTTTTTTTTTTTTAAATTCCTCATTTTCTTCAAGGAAAGGGCACCCTGCCACTGTTATGGAAATTACACAACAGGATCCTTCCCAATCCCCACAGCCCCCATCCCTAATAAATTCTACAGTCTTTAAAATCTCATTAAAAAAAAAAAGACAGACCACACATATACACAGAAACCCAGACACCACACAGCATACACTCCCAAAAGAGCCTGGTGCAGATACAAAGTTCCAGATGAGCAGCATTTATACCATGCAGATTTAGGGACACACACACACACACAGAGGAGCAGCATTTACACTGTGCACATTTAGGGACACACACACACACAGATGAGCAGTGTTTACACCATGCAGATTTAGGGACACACACAGATGAGCAGCATTTACACCATGCAGATTTAGGGACACACACACACACACACACAGATGAGCAGCATTTACACCATGCAGATTTAGGGACATACACACACACACACACACAGATGAGCGGCATTTACAC
>PVKE010014830.1:0-11697 GCA_004027555.1 Craseonycteris thonglongyai
ATACGATGCATGAATGATGTGAGGTGGACTTGTACATCTGTAAACTGTCTAATTGTTACCAACCAATGTAACCTCATCAAATTGAACAGTAAATTAAAAAAAGAAAAAAAAAAAGAGTTGTTCTATACATGGACATGACAAATTAATTTTTTTGTTTTGTTCACCTATATGTCTCTCATATGCTTGTATGGCTTGTTTTATGCCATTTACTCATATTATTTCAATTTCTTCTTCCTTAGTTTCTGGAGTTCTATGTGAAAATAATGTACTGTATCACTTTTGTCATTTTGAGGATTGTCTTAAGGGATAGCTAAGATCTGTGAAGCTCGAAATTCCATGACCTGGTTTGAAGCTGCTGTGGTTGGATGACCTTCCCAGGCAGTAGGGCCAGAATGATTCAGTAGCTTTAGTGGAGCTAGAATCTGCAGACTTGCCTGACCTTTGAGGTTTAGAAATCTGTGAATATGTCATTGGAAGATTTAATCAGATGGTGAGCTTACTAGCATATATAAAGATAACTTTTGTCTGTTTTCTGAAATAATTAACTGCTCTCCAAGCAACTGGAGAAAACAAATTTTATTAGGAGGAAGAGTATTTTATTTTGCCCCTCATAAAGTTAATTAACCCCAGGTCTTCTCTTCTCCATCTTTAAAATGGGGGTACTTTATTCTTTTTTTTTTTTTTAAGATTTATTTATTGTTTATGACAGAGAGAGAGAGAGGGAGATACAGAGTCAGAGACAGAGAGAAGGGGGAGGGCCCAGAACAGTCTCCATAGTTGCACATCATCGGCTCCTCCACATAGTTTCATTCCACAGGTGCGAATGGGGCTGCACAGGGCAGGAACCAGGCCAGGGTCCCGCCCCGGTGAGAACTGAACTGGGGGCAGTCCCCAGCTCAGCACATGGGTCCGCACGGGCCGGGGCCGGATTCAATCCTCAGTCCCCGTGGCTGCAAAGTGAGCGCCCAACCCAGTGAGCCATCCTGGCTTTCCCGATACTTTATTTTTTTGTGGTATTCTTGTTTTACTAAATTGCCATGAGAATAAAAGACTTTAAACAAGTGTATGCATCCTCTCCCACCTCTCTGTAGTGAGATACTATGAGAAGAAGGTTATAAAAGACTTATTTCTTTGATATTCAGGTATGGAATTGGCAATCAGAGGAATATGTCTTTCTGCAAGCCCATCAGGAAACAGTGAAAGACTTCAAGCTTTTGAAAGATTCAAGACTGCTTTCTTGGTCATTTGATGGAACAGTGAAGGTAATTTGAAGCACAATTTTCTTTTTTTAAAAAAGTATTATTAATATTATTAGTATTTTTTGACAGAGAGAGAGAGAGAGACAGAGAGAAGGGGGAGGGCCCAGAGCAGTTTCCATAGCTGCATGTCACTAGTTTTCAACACAATTTCATTCCACAGGTGGGCATGGGCGACACAGGGTAGAAACTGGGCTTGGGGGTGGGGGGTGCTCATGCATGGGAGGCACTTCCCCGGGAGCTAGGGGCTTCCTACATAGGAAGCACTTCCCACAGCAGGACCCTGGGGTTGCAAAACAAGCGCTCAACCCGCTGAGCCAGCCCAACATCCCCTTAAAAAGTATCTAATGCAGTGATTATATTATGACAGCCCAAAATCGGTGGATGATAACTATTTACATTTTAAGTTTCTGTTTTCTCATGCTTGTTTTAACTTTATTGCAATCACCTATATCTGCTTTGTATTTATGGACATTTGTACTAAAAGGCAGTTAAAGTAAAGAGGTCAGAAAAACCATTGTGCTAAAGCTCTTGTTTTATAGATCTGTCTTTTTTCTAGTTGATTATACTCAGTAATATAAGATGTTTTTAAGTGTCAGCTTCTGAATTTTTCTTTGAAGGTATGGAATATTATTACTGGAAGAATAGAAAAAGATTTTGTCTGTCACCAGGATACAGTACTTTCTTGTGATATTTCTCCTGATGCTACCAAGTTTTCATCTACCTCTGCTGATAAAACTGCAAAGGTAGGCTATTCCGTTGAAACGAGCATGAATAAAGCTTTGGTATTGGTTATGTCTTATGAGTCCAAAGAGTGTGTAAAATGGAGTAGTAAGTTTTTGTTTACATGTCTGTCTTATATTTTGTGAGTTTTTGGAGGATGCCTAGTGGTGTCAGATAGACTGAATGACATTGAGGACTTCTGATTTCTTCTTTACTGAGTACTTTTTGTCTCTTACTAACCAAATGCAATCTCTCCTGCATTTGATAGTCAATAAAAAGCATTGAAAGGCATTGCATTTAATTGCAAACCCACATTAAGTTTTTATACAATCGATGTAAGTTGATGCTTCTGAAAATCACATTTTGGTGAAATGAAATGAAGCTGCCTAGTAGGGGACATTGAATACTCCATTCTCATATTTTTTCTTCATCTTTGTTAATGGCATCTTTCCAATCTTGGAATTGCCTAGGACTCTGTCCTGTCTTTTGTGCTCTGTTGATTACTTCTTGGTGTCTCTTGCATCCTTCCTTTCCTCCTTGTCCCCACACTTAAGACCAGTCTCTCTTCCTTATTGGTGGACCTGCCTCTGGTCTGTGCCTCTTCCAACCAGCTTACCTACTGCTGTCTCAGGTTCCTGCTGAAACACCTCTGTGACCTGATGGTGATAAGCCATGTTCCTTGGCCCATCACCATCTCTTCTCCATTGTTCTCTGTGCCAGGCTACTTCTATCTCCATCTTTTTGTGCATGCTGTTAACTTTGACTTGACGCAACCTTCTATTAAATGTATATTTTTTTTACCTCAAAGCATGACTCATTCTCCCAGACCAAGATTTGGTGTCAGCTCTTCAGAGAACCCTTTCCTGGCCCTCAGGCAGGAATTAGCTGCGTCATCTTCAGTGTTCCCATTACATGTTACTCACATTTATTAGAGCATTTACTTCATGCAGGTGTTCACTTAACCATTTACAAGCCAGTATTCCTGTTTAAATTATAAGCTTTTCAGGGACACTGTATCCAGTTCATTGTTATACCAGCGTTCTTAACTCACAGTGCCTGAAACATGGTAGTTTTTAGTATATGCTTGTTGAATGGTGATGACAGAACCATGGGGGAGAATATGGAAGGAAAAGAACTGCATTTGTCTCCAAGCTTATGTGATACTATAGTGACTCATCTTTAAAGAACACTTGCCATGTATTAGGCCCTGAGCGAGAAATTTCACTCTTATCTTATTTAATCACACCATAGGTACTATTGTCCCTATTTTATAGATTCAGAAACTGAATAAACATTGGAGCTAGGACTTGCACTAAAGTCTGACTTATGCCACATTCTGGTCTTAACCGATTTACTGCTCTTCCTTCTAAATCTCAAGTTAAGGACTTTGATTCTAGAACTGAAGTTATCTTGAGTAGTTAAAGAGAAACTAAGAAATGAACAAGTTGCAAGTTGGAACTAGGGCCTCTCATGAAAGTTTATCAACTGTTGAATAAATGTGATCGAATTTATGGCTCCCTAGCACTCCAGGAAGGGTTTACAGATGCTTATTTAGAATGTACTCATTGTTCCTCAACATCCTAATTGCCTTCCAGATCTGGAGTTTTGAACTCCTTTCCCCTCTTCATGAACTGAAGGGCCACAAAGGCTGTGTGCGCTGCTCTGCCTTCTCTGTGGACAGTACCCTGCTGGCAACTGGAGATGACAATGGAGAAATCAGGGTAGGGTGCTCACTAACACAAAAGCACTGCTTTTCTTGTAGCTTGGGAAGCCCTCTGCACTACACTGGGGACCTTTGTCATTGTGACAAGGAATCACAGCCCCTGTGGTTCTGGTTGGATGGGCATTCTTTGTTTTGTTTCTTGTGCATGTTGTGTTCCAGGCTTATGTTTTAGAGTTAGAGTGAAGCATTTCCTATGTGAGGAGGCAGGCGCCCTAGTTATAATATTTGCAGTTGGTTCTGTGCTGTTAGCTTGAGAATGAGTCATCCTAGTTCTTGGATCTGAACTGAAGTTTTTCTTTAGTGGCAGAATTTGAGGGAAATAATTTTGTATATCATCATCTAGATGATAAATGGATTGCATATTCTGCTGTGTTCAGTACTGAAAGAAAAAATCTCGTTAGCACTGTCCCTATGAGGTAGTGAACATTTACAGGGACTGCCTTCCTCAGGTTGTATTGAAAGGATCAGGCAGTTGATGGGAAAGTTTAGACACTGGGGATGGCTGCTTTGGTAATCAGTATATTTGAGGAGGGTCTTGCTCTTTTTCTTTTTTACAAAGAAGGATTTAAAATTCAAGGAACATAGTGCAGAAGAATGAGAGAGTATGTAATTTGCAGGAATAGAGGTGTTATCAGATAGGTTTTCCAGGAAAATTAAGATTTTCCAGTTTATGAAATAAGGAAGCAGCCTCCTCTATACCATTCTCCTAAATGCCAGGTCAGCTGATATAGCAGGGCTGCTTTGGGAACATTCATTTTGCTTTTAAGTTCTCATCTTGGATGAAAGGGCTCCTTTACAGGTTATATGAGGGAGCATTTCATTTTTCAGAAACCCCTGAAGGAAAAATTGCCCCTCTTTAAATGAGAGTTATTTAAACATTTTACTATAGTACAATAAATATTTTTTCTACCTCATTATTCAAAAATGTAGGAAAACTGTTTATTTTTATATCGGTGTACCTTATATTTAGCTTTCTTACTGAATTTTTTCTGATGAGTTTTGTTTTTTTCATTTGATTTTCTTGGATTTTTCTAGGGATACAGTTACAAATGATGGTTTTTATTTATTTTTTAATGCCTCCATTTTTTTTCTTATACTGATATGCATTTCTTATTCTGTTATGTCAGTAGAAATGAGAATATTAACCACTTTAAGTAATTGGTAAATGAAAAGATATTCTGTGTTCATGGATTGGAAGAATAAACATAGTTAAAATGGCCATATCACCCAAAGCAATATACAGATTTAATGCAATTTCAATAAAAATCCCACAGACATTCTTTCAAGAAATAGATATAAAAATTATCAGATTTATATGGAACCACAAAAAAACCCGAATCGCCAAAGCAATCCTCCAAAACAAGAATAAGGCTGGAGGCATCATGCTCCCAGACTTCAATCTATACTACAAAGGTCAATAATCAAAACGGCTGGGTATTGGCAGAAAAATAGATATACAGACCAATGGAACAGAATAAAAAACCCAGAAATAAACCCACAAACATATGGACAGATAATTTTTGACAAAGGAGCAAAAATATACAATGGAGAAAAGAAAGCCTCTTTAGTAAATGGTGCTGGGAAAATTGGAAAACCACATGCAAAAGAATGAATCTGGACCGTGAACTCTCACCATATACCAAAATTAACTCAAAGTGGATTAAGACCTCTACATAAGACCCGAAACAATTAAGTGCATAGAAGAAAGCATCGGTACTAAACTTACAGACCTTGGGTTCAGAGAGCACTTTATGAACTTGACCCCAAAGGCAAGGGAAGTAAAAGAAAAATAAATGAATGGGATTATATCAAACTAAAAAGCTTCTATACAGCAAAGGACACCATCAACAAAATAAGAAAACCAACCGAATGGGAGAATATATTTGTAAACAATGCCTCTGATCAGGGGCTAATATCTAAAATATATAAAGAACTCATACAGCCCAACAACAAAAAACAAATGATCCAATTAAAAAATGGGCAGAAGACCTAGACAGACACTTCTCTCCTGAAGACATACAAACAGCCAACAGACACATGAAAAAATGCTCCACGTCACTAGCAATTCGGGAGATGCAAATAGAAGCCACAATGAGATATCACCTCATACCTGTTAGAATGGCTATAATCGACAAGACAAGGAGTAACGCTGGAGAGGCTGTGGAGAAAAAGGAACCCTCATACACTGCTGGTAGGAATGTAAATTGGAACAACCACTATGGAAGACAGTATGGAGATTCCTCAAAAAATTAGGAATGGAATTGCCATATGACCCAGCAACCCCTCTTCTGGGCAGCTACCCAAAAAATCTGAAAACCTTAATTCACAAAGATATATGTACCCCAATGTTCATCGCAGCACTGTTTACAGTGGCCAAGTCATAGAAACAACCAAAGTGTCCTCTGATAGATGCCTGGATAAAGAAGTTGTACATTTACACAATGGAATATTACTCAGCAATAAGAAAAGATGAAATGTAGCAATTTGTGACAACATGGACGAATCTTGAAAACCTCTTATTAAGCGAAATAAGTCAGACTGAAAGAATCAAGAAACATATGACCTCACTCATAGGTGGAATATAAAATTGAAAGTAACAAAGAAACAAAAACTTATGGACACAGTCAGTGGTTTGGTGGTTGCCTGGGGGTGGGGGTGGGGAGGTGAGGGGGGAGGGCTGGGGGGGCATGGGGAGGGGGCATCAAATGTAAAAAAAAAAGTAATTGGGTTTATAAGAGTTTAGTACAATAATGTGTGTGTGTGTGTGTATGTATTTAAAACCTTACTGGGACTTACTGTTTGAAATACAGATACTTGACATGTTTGAATATCTGTCAGCATTCTTAGTGGTAGATCCTGGGATGCAGTTCTTTGTTTTATTTTGTTTTTGAGGTAGTTTATTTTTTAGGCCTTTTTTGTTTGTTCCTTGCTCTCCCGTTATTCTCTCTCTCTCTTTTTCTTTTTTAAAGATTTATTTATTGTTTTTGACAGAGAGAGAGAGAGAGAGAGAGAGATAGTCAGAGACAGAGAGAAGGGGGAGGGCCCAGAACAGTCTCCATAGTTGCACATCATTGGTTTTTCCACATAGTTTCATTCCACAGGTGGGCGGGGCTGCACAGGGCAGGAACTGGGCCAGGGTCTCGACCAGGTGAGAACTGAACTGGGGGCTCTCCCCAGTTCAGCATATGGGTCCACACGGGCCGGGGCCGGGATTCGATCCTCGGTCCCCGGGGCTGCAAAGTGAGCGCCTAACCCACTGAGCCATCCTGGCTTCCCTCCGTTATTCTCTTTTTATTAAATGAAAAGAGTCACAGTATTCTAATAAATTATTCTAAAATCCTTTTGTTTTATTTTTTGGAGTATATTAATGGCAAATGTATGTAATTTATTCATATTTTAATTAATGTTTTTTTAAAATTTGTATAGGAGAGAATGCAATCTAAAAAAATTCCTAAGATGTCACTGAATTGTAATTACATCTTTAAGAAAGATTTCCAGTTATATTTCAGGTGATATGTATTGATACATAAAACTTCTGGGTAACCCTGTTAATGAATGGTGTGTCATGTTTATGTAGATATGGAACGTCTCACATGGTGAGCTGCTTCATTTATGTGCTCCGATTTCAGTAGAAGGAGGAGCTGCCACCCATGGAGGCTGGGTGACCGACCTTTGCTTTTCTCCAGACAGCAAAATGCTTGTCTCTGCTGGAGGCTATCTTAAGGTAAGAGTCCCTCAAAGACTGTGAATGAAATGAACAGCTTATATTTTCATTTCCAACCTATTTTCATATCTTGTTTCTCACTTGGTCCTCATAGGACCCAGCAGAGAAGATGGACAGTTACTGTTGTCCCTGTTTTGCAGTGATAAGACTGAGGTCTGCAAGGCTACTTTCCTGTGGTCTCAGGAAGGCTTTTGTGGCCGTGTTAGGGATGATCTTAGTCTAGAGCTCCCGTCCTGCTGTACAGTCTAGCAAGTGGGCATGTGCAACTCAGTATTCTTCTGCCTCACCAATTATTAACTATTTTGGTTGAAAGTCTTTAAAAATACCTGTGAAATTTCCTTTAAGTATTAGTAGCACTGTAGGATTATAGTAATAACAGTAAGAGCAGCAGCATATTGCTTTATAGTTTATAAAATGCTTTACTTACAGTCATCTCACCAACTTTGTGAGTCTAAATTTTATCATCATTGGTTTATGGATGAGAAAACTGATGTTTATGGAGTGTTGTGATTTCCCTAAAATTACAGTTAGTAAGTTGGCTTATACAAGCTTATTATGAGTGAATACTGAGGCCAGGGCTTGAGTGTGTTGTGTTGCCTGCATCTATTTATCCACCCACACAGTAAGGATGTGTGAAGTGCACGTTTTGTGCTAAGATGCTGCTATGTGGCACAGTGTTTAATGCTTGGTTCTTGCCTTCAGGTGGTTTACAGTCTGTGGGGGAAGCAGACAGCAAGCAAACAAAATCTCTATAAAGTGTAGGAGGGGTTCTGGGACACATTTGTATAAGTGGAGGCACTCAGTTTCTAGAGGCCATGTCATTTAGTACTCTGGCCCCATCGAAGGCTGTCCCCTAATTGTGAATCTGGCTTACAAGGTGTAAGAGAGATCGATGACCCAATTTCCAGAATTCTTGGAGAACTTTGAAACAGAGCAGTAGAATACATGGCTGTACTGTAGAGGTTACGTTGTAAGGGTGAAAGAACCTATAGACTATATATATTCAGTCTGTGTACGGTATTTAAATGACAGTCAGGCTACTCTTCCCTCTGGTGAATTACTAGCATGGTTAAACTGATGATGATATAGCCCAGTCTGTGCCTACCCAGCATATTAATGAGATTATCCAAACCACAAAGCAAATTAAAAGTAAAAGGAGCAGCTGCTGGAGTGTCTAAGACAACAGGCCTTTTGAGTCTGTATACTTTAGAATCCAAGCTGTATAAATGGGATGTCAATAAGATAAAGTTGATATCATTAGCAAAAACTCTTAACTCAAAATTATTTCTACTTATAAACTAAAAAATAATATAATTTAGCTGTTTACCTGTGTTATGCCAGAGTATATACTGTTAGACTGATGAGAAATCCACATTAATTCATATTCATGAGGAGAAAGGCTGACTTGAAATATGGAGTATGTGGTGATAAGTGCAGATTTGCCATTACTTTGAGGTCACAGAATGTAATGGTCAGGAGAATGAGCCTTGGAGCAGCCTGCCTAGTTCAAAGGCTGGTTCTACTATTATTTAACTTTGTTAAGTTAATAGTCTTACTAATCACAAGATTATTTAACCTCCCTGTGCCTCAATTTTCTCATCTGTAAAATGAGTGCAACAATTTTTTTCTCATATGGCTGGGAGCGTTAAAGGAGTTGATGCATGTAAATCATTTACACACAGTGTCACATTGCCCTGGGTAAATGTTAGCTGCTATTTTTTTTTTAATTCACTTTATTTCTTAGAGGAGTTTTAGGTTCACAGCAAAATTGAGCTGAAAGTACAGAGTTCCTATGCACCCCCTGCCCCCACATGCGCAGCCTGCCCCACTGTGAACATCTACCAGAGTGACATTGTTACAACTGATGGAGGTTCACTGACATGTCATTACCACCCGAAGTCATAGTTTGCAGCAGGGCTCACTTTTGGTAGTACATTCTGTGAATTTTGACGCATGTATAATGATGTTTCCACCATTGTAGTGTCATATAGAATAGGTTCACTTCCCTAAAGATCCACTGTATTATTAGTTACCACTTTAATATCACTGCATTTTAGTTCATATTCAAATTAGTGGCCAGTGTAGTGCTTCCAAGTAGAGTGACCTGTTTTACTAGAAGGAAAAGTAGTGGGAGCTCTAGATTAGGAAGCCAGGAACTGTTCTACCTCTGCTACCTGTTAGCAATGTCATGTTGGCCTTTCTCAGACCCTGGTTTCCTTATTTGTAAAATGAGGCAGTTGGACTAGGTGATTTCTAAGGGCCTTACTATATTTGCCCCTTGCAACTGAAAACCAAGTCTTCTCTCCAGTAGGTGTGGACTGTGTCCTTTATAATCTTGATTACATTGCTATTTTACAAAGCAAAATTGCCAGTTCTGGAAAATTTCAAGTCAGTCCATGTTGTTTCAGTGAAGTTTACTGAAGTCCCTGGGTATACTTTCACCAGTTATTAGTACTGATAGTGAACATGCATAATTGACCCAGTCACACGTGCAAGGCAGAATGTTAGGCACTGCCATGGATGGGAAAGTGAGTGATACCATTATTGTGTTCATAATACCGGTACTCAGAATCTTGATGTACCTGAGCCCTTTTCAAAAGCTGTCCATGTACATTGTCTCTATTGCCCTCATTTCAGCTGTGAGATATATATGGGTAGCTTTATGATCTCCATTTGGCAGTGAATACAATATTGTTATAATCTTAGCAAATTCAGTGATCAGGAGAGGAAAAGAAGGACTTGGCCAGACCTGATGTTTGAGATGTTCAGTATTTAGCAAATAAATGTATAGGGTGTTTTATAAAGAAACTTGGTCATGGGCTCTTGAATCACTCCTGGTGGAAGGGAGGATTCAGTAGAGAGGACATTCTGTTCTGTAACCCATATTATGAATAGTCTTGGTTTGGGCCATTATACCAGTCCATGTCTGCAAAGGGGCATTTTACAGAATAAAGGGCATTCTTCTGTCCAACCGAGAAGACATGCAGACAGGAGAGTGCATTCCGGCCATGGCTGTAGAGGACGTGGTACAGCCCTGTGTCTGCAGCATGCCTCACATGGAGTCAGGTGTCGGCAGCTGTGTGGTAGTCACCAGGATTAATCAGCATTAAACCTTAGACTTCTTTCCTACTGTTTGCTTAAGTTTGGAAGTAGAGAGGTGATAGGGTGAAAGATCTGGCTGACACTGCAGCTTGTCACACAGTGTAATTATCAATCTAACGAGAATTTTATTTTTCTCTGAACAGTGGTGGAATGTTGTCACGGGGGAATCCTCACAGACCTTCTACACAAATGGAACCCATCTTAAGAAAATACATGTATCTCCTGACTTTAAAACATATGTGACTGTTGATAATCTTGGTATTTTATATATTTTACGGGTTTTAGAGTAAAATAGTTAAGCATTAATGTAAGTTGAATTCTTTTTAATTGTGAATTTGAAAAAATGTGATGAACCTTGTGTTTCAACTTTTTACAAAGCTGTGAACTGTTTTGCAGTATTGCATTCATTACAGAAGTATTTGTGGTTGGATGAATAATACTAAGGTAGATTTTCCTCAAATGAGCACACCTTTAGTCTTGTTTTTCATAATCATAATTATTGTTGATGGTGCTTAAGATGCACATGAAAATGTAAATACATACCTTGTTATATATACTGTTGGTAAAGTCATCTCTTGATGCATTCAAATTGGTTGACATAGTTAATGAGAATAATTTGAATGAAATATGTATTGAATACTGTCAGTATGCAGGCTGTGCCTCAAGAGCAGCAGTGGCCTGCTTTCTGAACCACACTTACACCCAAAGGGGGATATTCTCCCTACAATCTTGGAGCTTATTTGCACCCCTTAAATGTGCTTTAAAAATATTGTGTCAGTGTGTGGTTTGCATTTTTTATTTTAATTCATTAGATAAGTGAGTCTTGGATTTCAAAAGTTTCTTTCTGTGAAGCAAAAATTATGTGTTGGAGAGAGTAGATTTATTTGTCTACCTTTTCCTCACTAACTGATGGCAGTCCCATGTGGGAACTGGACTCTCATTGTCAGTCTCTGAGTTGGGCACTGTCCTGTTCTCTCTGGTTTTTATATACTAGACCTCTTACTTGACTGAACTTGACCTTCCTCCATCTTCACTTTTTCATTTTATTTAAAGAAATTGCTCCACTGTAAATGTTATAGAATAACTGGGGAGGAGCCAATTTTAATCAACAGAGTTTTTGAAATTTTTAAAGAAATATAAAATAGTAAAAAATGATTTTCTTCTAATTC
>PVKE010014830.1:11797-34450 GCA_004027555.1 Craseonycteris thonglongyai
CCCGCCCCAACAACAATAATCAGAAAAGATAGCTTTTGACAGGGAAAAATCAGGATCAATAACTTGCTTTTTGACCTCCTGATTAAGAAACTTAACTGTGCTTAAATCTAAACATTTTCCTTAAATAGATTGTTGAGGGAAATGGTGATAAATTAATAATAGATGTGGTTCTCATATTAAAAAATAGCCAAAATTCAAAAATTTTTGTTGCTGTGACAGGGACTGAGTCAAATGTATATTCGTGTTAGCAGTAGGTAAGCAGTGAGCCAGTCTCTGTGGTTGGTGCATTTTAGTAGGGGGAGAAGAGCACTCCAGGTGTATTTTAGATTAGTTGAATAAAATATTTTACATTGTTAAGGAGATTTTTGTTTTTAAATTTTTTTTGTAATGGGTTGAGGACCCAGTTTACAGGCTTACTTACTGTGATTTAAGCAAATGTGATGATGTGAAATCTTAATTTTATAAAAGAAATTTCTATAAATGGTATATTCTCCTTAGAGTAGCCACATCATAATTTGATTTGCATGCCATGTTTAGGAACTCATTTGTAGCTCTGAGTATAAAGTATCAACTTTGTAATTAAAAGCATTTGACTGTTAAAGTATGTAACAACAAGCATCATCTTTTAAAAAGCCTCGACTGACCCTTGCCTCGATAATAAAAAAAATAAAAATGAGAAGAAAATAAGGTAACCTGAGGAAAGAAGAGAGCGAGGCCCATGATGATACAGGTACAAACTCCATGACAGCTCAAGTGGTCAGTCCAGGGAGGATTTTGTTTAGTATTTGTAGCTGAACATTTTTAAAGCATTTTCTTCTGCTTCCTCTTTTATTGGCCATTATATTGCAGTTTGTATATATAAAGATTGTTTTCTACATTGTATGTGTCTTATATGTTTTAAAAACTGCTAGTTTTGTATTTATGACACAATTTACATGATTTTCTTTTTGTTTTGGTATACATTTTAATACATGAATTTTAAAATTTTTATAAAAATAAAATTCCTAAAATATTTTTGAAAAACATTTTTAGATTGTTTCAGACTCCTTGCTTTTGTCCTTTGTTGATCAGAAAACAAATGTGAATAACACTTCAAACTGAATCAATCAACCTTTACATTAACACTTTATCATATGTCTAATTCAGTTCTATCAAAATTTTCTTTGTCTCCTCAGCTTGTCTCTGACAATTGCTCCCTGATGTGGCTGGCATGGTGAAGATCCTGTAAAGAAGAAAATTCATTCATTTATTCTTTCATTCAGTAAATATTTATAGAGATCTCCCATATGCCTGGCATTTTTGTAGGTACTGGGGATCGAGCTGTGAGCACAGAAAGTCCTTGCCCTACTGCAGTTGGGGGCCAGGGAGAGGTAGATAAGTAAATTATCAGTTGGTATATGTAAATAGGGACAGGGAGGGTTACAGTTTTAGATGGAGTTGCTTGTTGAGAAGGTGACACTTGGGTCAGGACCTGCAGGTGAGTCATGCAAATAACCTGGAGAGCATTCCCACGCAAGAGTCAGCAAGTGCAGAGACTTGACAGTGGGCTGGTCTTTTCCAGAACCGGCAGAGAGGCTGCTGGGCTGGAGAAGACTGAGTGAGTACAGGAGATGCAGCCAGCAGTGTGGAGGGCCTGCAGGGGAGAGCGGAGGGTCTGAGCATTGGAGTGGTCTGACTGCTGCTTTAACTGGATCCCTCTGGTAGTGGTAACCAACTGAGAATCAAGTGAAAGGGAGACCTGCGAGGGTGGAAGTGGTGAGACCAATGAAAAGCTTTTGCAAGAATCTAGGCGAAATGAAGGTGGCCCGACTAGGGTTGCAGCAGGGTTTCAATCGGGATTCTGGGTTTGTTTTGAGGATAAGAATTAATAGGATTTGCTAATGGACTGGATAAAGATGGTGAGAGATACAAGTTGAAAACAATACCAAGCTTTTGGCTTTTGGCTTGAGCAACTAGAAGAATAGGGTTGCTATCAGCTGAGATGAAGACAATGAAAGGAGCAGGTTTGGGACATGGTTTGAGTTCCAGGTGGGGATGTTGAGTAGGGTTGGATAAAAGGGTCTGGAGTTCATGAGAAAAATCTCTGATGGAGATGTAAATCTGAGAGTCATCAGTGAACCAATGGTATTGAAAACCATGGGACCAGATGAGATTAGCAATGCAATGGGTGGAGGTAGAGAATACAGCAGGCCCAGGACTGGGGCCAGGGCAGTGGGGAGGGTGGTGAGACTAGGGACTAGCGAGCATAGGAGACTGAGAATGACCAGCAGAGACTAAACATTGCAAATTAGTGTGTTGAGTGCAGTGGGTGTGGACTCCTTCACTCACTGGGATCTTGGACATTGGACACATTTCTTCATGGATGTGTTTTTCATCCACTTGTGTGTCCTATAGGCCTTCAGTTTCTCCTGTGTGCCAAGCACTATTTTAAACAGCAGCCAAGGCAATAAATACTACATACATTTTAGTTGCTGGGGGAGACAGGAAAATCTATCATAAGAAATAGGAAAAGATCAGCAGTTGTCTTACCTGTAAAATGACCAAGTAAACACTGCTTGGTGTCTTGGGGGGCCCATCTTCTGCCTGGCCTCAGGTCCCAGACTGTTCTTTCTGCCACCAGTCCTGCTCCTCTGCAATTTTTCCAAAGTGCTCACCTGAGTCCTGTCACTTTTCTTTAAAACTTGATCTGCTGTGTGCTTGCTTGCTTCTGTGGCTTTGGGTATAGTGTTCTCTCTTCCATCCTGCCCCTCTCCAGCCTAATTTTTGTTTTTGCTAATTCCTTATCCTTCATGTACTCATATGCTTTGAGATGACCCTTCTGCTGAAGGTTTGCCCTGGCCTCCCATAGCCCCCTCTTTCCCCTTACTTGGCTTTTATTGCCCTGCATTGTTTACTTATTGGAGTCCCCTATTAGATTGGCAGCTCGGTGAAAGCCATGACTGTGTCTTTTATACCAGAATCTAACATAAGCCTGGCTCCAGTTGGAGCCTCAATAAATACTTGTGAAGGATTGAAATGCCTGTACGCTCTCATGCCTGTAGTAGGGAGCCTGTGTTCTCCCTCTACTGGAATATCACGAGGCGGTCAAGTTAAGATGTAGCATGTCACTGGCATTTTCTCTTATCTTCCCCTTTTAGTTTGGCATTTTGTTATGAAGCATCATTAGTGAAAGGTAAGATTTTTTTGGGTAGAAAAGATTTGCTTACAAATTACATGAAATGAACATATTCCTGGAGTGTTTTAAGTTGGCCAGTATGGCGATTTGTTACTCAACAAATGTTTTATGTTATCTTAATTTACTTATTGACTTTTAGAGAAGGAGAAAATTACTTTCTAGTAAATTTAGTCTCTGAAGATTGTTACTTGAATAGATTTCCTTGCCCATAACCCTTCCTTCTAAGACTACAGGTATACTGTACGGTTATTAAAATGCCTGAATTAGGAAATCAGCTGTTTTGGGGCTATGAGTTCAACCACAGAATTGTGTAGTTCTGTATATTCATGTGGAAAGGGCAGAAGAATTTGCATTACACTTGGGACTCATCAGAGACCTGGCCTTTGAAGTCATTTTGCATCAATAGTGACTTCTGAATCAGATGATATTGTGCAGAGACCAAAAATTGTGACATTTTCATTTCAATTATGAGTCAGGAAAATGAGTTGCTGGTATTCATTATAAAATTCATTTATGAGGCCACGCCCTCAGAACTGGGAATACTGCTTCTCATATAGAAGTGAAGAGAAAAATCTGCCTCTGATTTCCCACCATCCGGGGCTAGAATAAATAAACAGAACATTCCAGGCCTGAGTTCGTGCATGGAGGTCATGAGCAACTGATTATACTTGGAAACATCCAACCGGTGAGGAATGACTCCTGTTTAGGACCAGGTGGCTGGCTGTTCTGAGGAGCTGAAGCAAGTCTTCAAATCTTCCTGACCTTCCCTCTGTAGGCACTGCCCACCCCCCATTTTCCCTTCACAGAGGTTGAGTGGGTTTGCAGACTATGCAGTTTCAGATTATAGAGGGAGAACTACACTCCAGGCAGCTAATCAGTGACAAAACCAGGGCCAGAATCCAAATGGATTTTCTTTTTATGGAAAGACCCAGACCCACTGAGCTACAAGCTGAGTGTCAGCAGTTGGAAGTGGAACCTTCTTGGGTTCATGGCAGATGAACTCCAGTCTAGGGGTCAAAGGTTGGGTTTCAGCAGCTGGAGAAACTGTTGGAAATCTGTTTCTCATATCTGATTCATCTTCAATTAGCAGGGATTCTAAACCCTTTACCTTGGGTTATTTGCTCCACTCTGTCAAGTAATTTTCTGAGGCATAAATCTTTAGGAAGACGGGGAGTGGGGGGAGCTACTATTTTTTATGGGCCTTTTATGTGCCAGGCCCTGTGCTGGGCACTTCCCACCCGTTTAATTTTAATTCGTTTCAGGTATACAAAACAACAGTGATTAGACATTTATATACCTCACAGAGTGGTAACCCCAATAAATTTATTAACCATCTGACACCTTACATAGATTACAATATTATTGACTATAGTCCCTATGCTGTACTATGTATCCCTGTGACTATTTTTTAAATTATAGTTGACATTCAATATTATATTAGTTTCCCGTGTGCAGTGTAGTGGTTAGACATATAATTTATGAAGTAATCCCCCTGATAAGTCTAGTACCCACCTGACCATACATAGTTTTTACAACAATACTGGTTATATTCTCCATGCTATATATCCTCGTGACTATTTTGTAACTGCCAATTTGTACTTCCTAATCCCTTCACCTTCCTCACCAGCCCCCCAATCCCCCTCCAGTCCAGTAATCATGGGTTTGTCCTCCATATCTATGTTTTTGTTATGCGTGTCCATTTATTTTGTTTTTTAGATTCCACATATAAGTGGATCATATGGTATTTGTCTTTCTCAGTCTGACTTCACAGCATAATGCCCTCTAGATCCATCCATGTTGTCCAGTGGTAAGATTTTATTCTTTTTTATGGCAGAGTAATACTCTATTGTGTATATATATGTACTACAACTTCTTTAACCAATCATTTATTGATGGGCATTTTAGTTGTTTCCCTATCTTGGCTATTGTAAATAGTGCTGTAATGAACATAGGGGTGCATATATCTTTTGAATTAATGTTTTGAATTTCTTTGGATAAATACAGGAATGGAATTGCTGGGTCATAAGGTAGTTCTATTTTAAGTTTTTTTGGGGACCCTCCAGGCTGTTTTCTATAGTGGTCGCACCCATTTGCAATTCTACCAATAGTGCACAAGGGTTCCCCTTTCGCCACATCCTCGCCAACACTTGTTTGTTGATTTATTGATGATGGCCATTCTGACCAGTGTGAAGTGAAATCTCATTGTGGTTTTTATTTGCATTTCTCTGATGGTTATCAATGTTGAGCATCTTTTCATATGTGTATTGAGCATCTGCACATTTAATTTTAACCCTTTTAGGGCGATGGGCCAATATATCGGCTTTTGCATCTCGGGCAAAAAGTGTGGTGCGCTGATATATTGGCTCATACATAGACCATAGTTAAAAGCGCTATAACTTATTATATTTTTTCTTGTATGATGTATGACTGAAATAATTACATTTCTTTTTCAGATGATGTAAAAGAATAATAGTATTATTAACTAATTCAATTTATATAAAACTAAAAAAACCACATATGGATATCTAAAACAATAACTTCATAATTTTTTTTTCCTAAGGTGATACATTTTATTAAATTACCCTTCGCATTTCTTGCTAGTACCGCTGGCAGAAGGTAGCACTAAGAGGGTTAATTCCCTTCTAGAGGTGGCCAAGGAGATGTTATCAGAAGTTATGAGGTAAAGCTTACAGGGAAGCTCCTAAAGGTTGACTTAACTCAGTTGGAAGGCAGGAGCCCTTATGTCCTGACTAACCTTTTTTCCTTCCTGGACTGTGTATGTGCTGGATGATGCTCCAGCAGCCATTTTGTGATCATGAAGTGATCTTGCAGATGGATGTTACATGCTAAGGATGGCAGAGTAGAAATATAGAAGGAGCTTGGGATTTTAATGACAACTATGAAGCTGCCATTCCGGCCTTGTACTATCTCTGAAGTTCGCATTACATTAGAAAAATTTCAACCCTTCCCTTTTTTAAGTGACGGTTGTTTCTGGTCTTCTTACTAGTTCCTGAATTCAGTTCCTAATACTCCCATAAACTAACCTGGTGTATAAGATAGCTTAACAAATGTCAGTGATCCTGCATCCCCACCTCTTCCACCCCCTCATCCCAGTCACACTGTGCCTCCTCTTGTAAGTAATTGGACATCTAGCTTTGAGGCTATTGAAACTTTGTAGAATCTCCAGGTGTCAAACATAAGATTCATAGACCATGTCCAGTCCACAAATAAGTTTTCTTTGGCCCACACTTATTTTTAAAAACTGACTTTGTCATCAGCATTTGAAAATCTGGTGATTTGTGTAAAAACCCTGAATTTTTAGAAGATCTTCTGCCTGGCAACAATCAGCTGGAACTGAGTAGCAGCTGTCCCCAAATGAGGCAGTGCTCTGTGGGTCATCACAGCCCTTGCTTCATTCTTGTGGCCATGAAGGCATCTGGGTTGGCATATTCCCTCCCCCGCAGCCACACCCCAGAAATGGCCTGCTAGATGGGGCTTCTGGATTTCCTGTGCTCTCCTAGTCTTCCCTGACTCAATACCTAGCACATTGTGGGTGTGTGTGTGTCTTAGAAAATCAAGCATGCAGTTGTGAGAAGCAGTGAGAAATCAGCCTCTCAAATGTCAGAAAACGGCTGATGTTGCATCTTACTTGGAGCATCTTGACTTCCCTTCTCACGTGTCTTATTGACAAGAGGCAGTGAGAGGGAGAGTGGAGGCTCCCTGGGGAGCAGCTATTGGGATGTTTGATTGAGGCACTGAGACATCCAGAGGTCAAATTGAGTATTGAGTATGGATTGCTTCGAATGGCTTTTACTACCATGTTGTGAGCTGACTTTGGCTGTGAAAATGACTCAATCTCAGTGTGCTCTTACTGTGTCACTGAAACATAATTCAGACGTTTCCTAAATGGCAGGACTTGGAAGATGCACATTTTACTCCACTGTGTTTTGAAGTCTGTTATGCAACTCACATTTTCCTTGGCTGTCTGGACCACGCAATGACCCCTAAGAAAATCTCAGATGCTGTGGCTGCCACCCTCAATTGGGTGACCCCACTGAAGCTGTTACATGGAGAATATTGATATTTTAGTCTGGTGTGTCTAAGGCTTGGCATCACTGGTCATTAACTAATTTTGGAAAGCTAAATGCCCATGAAACTTTTATAGACATAGGTCTTTGGGGTTTTGGAGAGGAAAAGAAAACTATGTTGGTGACACTTGATCACTATGATTCTCTGAGTTGCACACAGAGTGCAGTATGTTGGGTGGGAATGATTTATCTTTGCATTGGCAAAGAAAATGGTGCCACACTGAGCACAAGAGAGTTTTTGAGCACAATGGCTTGAGATGAAGACAGTAAACAGTTAAGTAGAACAGGTTTCCCCAGCTCAGCACCGAAGTCTGAGGAGTAATTCCACCACAGAACAGAAGTTCTGGCTTGTGAATACTAAGGGAATCACACAGTGTGCAGGATGGTGATTGTGCAGCAGGCCTAAGGAATGTTTCTGCCTTCTTTGGAACTGGTTTCTGTGGGAAGCAGGACTGTCGCTGGGCATGCAGATGCCTGGGTGCATCTGTACATTTGCACAGACAGCAGTAAATGGCAGGGGGTGCTGGCTGGTGGTGGTGGGGTGGGCACAGGAATGGAGTATGCGGCAGCCTGATAGAACCTTGATACAGCTAGACTTTGTGGGCCTGTGTTGGCTGGTTACCCAATTTTATTTTAAGAAAATGTGTTTAGAACTGTCAGATTGCTTAATTTTCACAGGAAACAAACGAAGTTAATAGCTTGTATAAAGAGAACTGAGAAACTTAATGTCTTGAAAGTTTTATTCCATATAGATGTTTGAACATAGTCATTATATTCCAATTCTGTGTAAGAAATAAGAACTCAGGAAGCCAGCCCACTTATCAGATTTTCATTTCTTTTCAGAAATAGCTTAGAAGCAATGTTACTTGTTCCAAGTGTGAATTTTTATCGATTTTTGAAATTGGGCCGGGCATTCTTTATCTAAGTCTATCTTCTGTCCCATGGCATCCAGACACTATGCATCAGCAATATTCCCAACTATTCCAACAGAAAATCTGATGTCTTGAGAAAATCACTTCCATGACTTATTAATGAACTAAGTAGGTATAATTTTCATAGGGTTCATTCACCCAAATTTATCATAGAATATAATTTTTTTTTTAATATATATATTTTTTATTTATTTATTTTGACAGAGGAGAGAGAGAGAGATATATATACAGAGATAGAGAGAGAACTGAACTAGGGGAGCTCCCAGTTCAGCATATGGTTCCGCACGGGCTGGGGCCGGGATTCGATCCTCGGTCCCCGGCGCTGCAAAGTGAGCGCCTAACCCACTGAGCCATCCCGGCTTCCCCAGAATATAATTTAAGAAGGAAAAAATGGAGTAATTGAAATCCACCCCCCTTTTTTTTTTTGAATATTAGCATTCAAGGATCCTCATCCTGTGGATATTGCAGTTACCAACCTGTCAAATTTACCCTTCCAGAAAATTAGCTGCAAATCCCTTCTTCTGTATGTGGCAGGCTTGCTGTGTCTGTCCCTCAGATCCGCTCCTCCCTCTCCCTGCCGATCCCTGACTGGAGACTGCTCCATGTAGACTGTATCAGTGGCCTCCTTGCCCTCTGGCTTGCATGGGGTCAGTTAACTTAGGATGGAAGGTAGAGAGTGAAATCAGGCTCCCTCGACGAGGGCCTCTGCCCCGGCTGTGTCCCTCAACCTGTCTGGCAGCCCCCTCCACTTTGTTTTCTCCTTTTCCATCACCCCTCAGGCCACTACCAGCCCAGGGATACTGCTCATCCCTTTGTTGGCCTATATGCTGCCAACACCTGTATATTAATAAATATTCTATTTATTAAACTCTTTAGTTATCCTAATGGGAATGTGCCAACTTGCTTTGTGCTGGGATCATAATTGATACAGGGAAGGATCTGGTCCATAGAGATAAATAGGATTGTTGACCTCTTGGGTAGTTAGCAAATATCAAAAGAGGCCAGAGTAGCCCAGTCGAAGCATAACCATCTAAATTTTTTGCTCAGACCTTTCAGGAAAGCTGCGCTTCTGCCTCTGTGAAGGTCACCCAATCTCAACCTGGTTTTAGCTCTTGGGGGTGAAAAGTTCTGGGCTTCTGCATGTCAGGCCGCAAGCACCCTGAGTTGCTTTGGTGTGTGTCTTGGAGAGTAACAGACTTGGATCCAGCAGCGGGGAGAGCTTCTGAAAGTCACAGGATGTGAGTGTGAATCATTGATCTTCCCACTTGTTTCTGTTGGCTCTATAATCACTCAACTCACAGCTGGCACGTGTTTTAGGAAAAATGAAAGGATTGATGAATGTTAGGGAATATTTGTATGCCTTCAAAATGTATATGTTGAAGCCCTGATTCTCCAATGTGATGGTATTTGGAGATGGGCCTTTGGAAGATAATTAGGGTTGATGAGGTCATGAGGGCTTGCTATTCCCCACCTTTTGCCTGCCCTCACAAAGAAGAGGTCATGTGAGCACATGGCCAGATGTGAGCCAAGAGTAAAGGCCTTATATTGGAAACTACCTGCCCAGCACTTTGATCTTAGACTTTCTAGCCAACAGAACTGAGAAATTTGTTCAATTTGTTGTTTAAACCTCCTGGTCTGTGGTAGCCTGGGCTAAGACAAGCAGGCAGATGTTTTCTTCCCAGCCCACCTTCTATGTTATCCTATAAAAGTGATCCAGTTTGCTGGTCCTTCCTCTTCCAGAATTTTGTTTTGGCAGTTCCTCCTTATAGCCCTCTTTCATATTTCAACCAAGACAATGAGGGCTTTCTGGCTGAAATTCAAGCTTTAAAGGCCAGTGTATCTGTTCTCAGACTGGTTGAACTTGGAAATGAGCAAATTTTCTCAGTAATTTTGCCAATGAAAGGATTCCTTTAGCTGTGAATGTTGAGAAGGCTGGTCTTTTGATTCTGTTCCTAAATGGAAGCAGGAAGGTGCTCACAGAACAATGCCAAGTACCAATGGCTGTACAATTTCCTTTTTATTTTGTGTGCTTTTTTTTTTTAATAGGATATAAATAATGACAAAAATTACAAAATTTATAACTGGAAGCCCAAGCATATTTACACATATGTTTCTTTCCCAGCAAAGTTACTATTTGCTTTGCTCCTATACAATTTCCTTTTGGTACCATATATGTGTTATTTTACTCTCCATTTAGTACATACATATCAACAATGAATAGGCAAAATATATACAAGGAACTGTTCCGTTCAAGTAATTTAATATTGTATTAAAATTCTTCAACACTGAACTAAAACCATATACATTTGTCAGTTTGAAATAAAATTTAGTTATCCTCTCAAACTCACCAATTGATGAATATAATTGGTAATCTCGGGTTTAAAATAATATTGGTTAATAAAAAAACTTAAGACAATCCCACAATTTATCAGTATCGCTATAATGAACTTCAAAATGATTCACAATATGATCAGTTAGAACAATATACATTAAAATGTTATTTTTTTCTATAATGATATTGGTACTGTTTATATAATTTGACTCTACATAAATATACATTATGGTATTTATCATACAAATACTCCACAGAGACATTAAAAAAATTAAAATGCCTTAAAGAAATGTAAGTAAATTTTATTTAATCAAACAGTAAGCAAACATTTATTTATTTTCAAGAAAAGATTTTATTACTTTGGAATCTCTTTTTTTTTTTGTATTTATTTTTTCTAGAAAAAAAAGTTTTTGCAACAGAATTGTATTAATACCTTTCTCAAACAAGGTTTCCATGACAGAAATCTTGACAGCAGGAGCCCTAGATTTTTTTTTTTTAACATGTTCTCTAAAACACTGTAAGGATTAAAAAACAATCTTTGCAGGCTTGTGGCTGCGTTGGCGTTTGGTTTAGATGCCCATCTGCCTGCCCAAGTCGCCTGTGAGGGCCTGAGCCAGTCCTCTTGGTTGTTGCAGTAGAAATTTAGTTGTTTGAAGTGAAAACCAGAGATGTTCCTCACAACTAACCTAATTTGCTTATCAATGCATTAATGAAACATTCTTTTAGTAAAAATATTTAATACAAGACACATTTTTTTTCTGTGCATAATAAATTCCTCTGTTTTAAATCATTCGTAAGCTGTGAATCAGTCCATAGATGTAAAGGTTTTCTTTATCTGACGTAGTTGATTACATATAAAATCCACAAATATAGAAATTGGGAAACAGGATCTCCTGGCAACCAGGAGGTGGTTTTTGTCCTGTTGTAGGAAATGATACTCGGTGATACAGTGATTTTACAGATGCTTTATGGGAGTTGTTCTGATTCTACCTTTAAAACCGCTGACAGTGAAAAAACCCAAGGTTTTCATACTTTTAAGCAGTATTAAAGATCCCCTCCCTTGTCTTTTTTTTTAAAGGTGTATCCCCAACTATAGCAAAGCAAGTGTTAGGGCCCAGTCATTAGAAATACCATGGGTGGCAGCAGGGAGGGGAGTCAGCAGCCAGCGAAAAATCTCAACTCGTACCTCTCAGGCGTTCCGGCTGGAAGGTCTTGGTTGGTTGCACTTCCTGTCACTGGTGCAGAAGGAACATCCCCAGGAATGGCCAGCGGCATTTCGCCTGTGACAAGCCCACACAAACAGAGCAGTCTTCCTCCTGGGCTGGGTGGAAACGGAGGCGGGAAGGGAAGCCTGCTCCGGGCTGATCGGCGTGCAAGGCACCGCAAGGATGGGAGGACGGGGAGTATCAGAAAATCGTAGTCTCATACTTGGTATTAATTCCCCTCTTGGCTTCTTGTCCTGGCTCCACAATCCATGGTAGATTGGCCAGAGTCTTTTGCTCAGATGGGTCGATCTGCTTTAAAAGAGAAAGGCTGATGCCCATTATGTGGTACCTGTATGGGGGAAGGGGTGCATTCGCGCATGCATCCTAACCCTGCTCAGAGACCAACATGCCACCCTGAAGGACTTCAGGGATGTTGGTTGTGAGAATCATTTGTTCATTCTCTGATCGCATTTATTTGCATGTGAACTGTGTGCAAGGCACTGGAGCAGGGACAATGAATGAGACATGACCTTTGTTCTCTAAGGCACACAGATAGGGAACAGGCAGAAACACTTCAGTTCTGAGAAGTGACCTAGGAGCAATTGAGCCAGATTAGGCCACTCCCCGATTCTTGAGCCTCCAGTGGTTTCTATCACAGAATAAACCCATAGTCCTCAAGGTGACCTATGGGGGCCCTGCCTGCCTTTCTGCGCCAGCTCCACCAGCCCCATGGCTGCTCCCTGTGCACCAAGCCCATACCCAGGGACTCTGTTCACAACAAATGCCCTGCCGGATGCTCTTCTCCAGATGCCTGAAGCTTTATGCCCTGATGGCACTCAGGTCTCTGCTCAAATACCACCTCCTCACCCGTGTGCCATACAAAATAGCACCCCAGCCTTCCAGCTCTCGTCTTATTCTTTATTGTCCTTGTGCCACACACATCCTACCTGTTTGCTTGTTCATTCTCCAGTGCAATGTATGGCATGAAGGTCGGTTTTGTCTGTTCTGCTCACTATTTTGCCTGAACTTAGAAAAGCTCCTGGCAACCCAGCAAATCGGATGCACACAATAAATCCTTGCTGAATAGATATTGTTACAAGAATGACGTAATGTCTAAACAAAGAGCTGGAGAACAAGCAAGAGTTTGCCTGGTGACGGCGGGGAGAGGGAACCGCATGTGCAAAGTCCCCGAGAGAAGGGGAAGTGGCTGTTGGGGGCTTGCAGTCAGTTCACAGAGGGGAGATAGGCAGGGAGACAACTGAGGGTGAAGAGGAGAGCAGGATAGGGCCAGTCAGGCTGAGCCTTACGCCAAACCAATGATAAAATGGTTAAAACCGCTTTTAGCCTCTATGCCTACACACAGGCCATTCTGGGCAAGGCCTGAGCCGAGAGCTCTCGGGAGAGGCCCGGGGTGAGCTCTTCACCACGTTGCTGCCTCTTAAGTGTCTCCATGTCTGCCCCTGGCCCCCTGCGCTGCTGGGAACACTGGGCAAGCTCGCTGTGGGAAAGCTGCCCCCACTTCTAGCTGTGAGCTTTGAAGCCCGCTGCAAGGCTGTGAGATCCGAGCCCAGGCCCCCTGGCTGCCTTCCAGTGTGATCTGATTGTATCTCCATAAGGCTGTGTATGTGTGTGTGTGGCGGGGGCCTGCACATGTTCTTAGGGATCACGGAGTATTTCTCACCAATAAAGGATGGGGACCAAGGGAAATGGTGCGTGGACATCACGTGAGACGGTTAAAGCATAGTGGTGTTACTGTATATTTTCCTACCTCACAGTGAAGACTTCTAGACGGCTCCTTCTATGAGCCCATGTGGCACCCAACCAACCCTTGGCGCTCTTCTGGCAGAAGTCTATGGGGACCAAGGTGACATCAGATGGAAGCACCTGCCATACCCAGATTTATCTGGCCCTCATGACAATGAATACAGTAATCTAAGAGAAAGCCCAGAGGATTTCTGGAAATTCCTGGACAATTAACTTAGATTTCTGTGGGGAAAGATAGATCACAAACAATAGATGCTACACAGAATCAAAACTGAAGACACGCTTGAGCATGACTAGGTGTGCATCTCAGATGGGGTGGCCCCGGCAAAGCCTCTCTAGGTACTTGTGACCTGAGTGATGAGCTGGAGTCTCTTGTGCAGAAATGAGGGGGAGACTATGCCCGGTGGAGGGAACGGGTGGCATCAAGGCCTCAGGGAGGAGTGAGCTTTGTCTGTTCCAGGAACAGAAAGGCCCGAGGGTCACACACGAGTCGGGCAGGACCTTAGGTACTTGGGGCAGTGGTGCCATTGATGGGAGGTATACTTTAAGAAAATGCCCCCAGGGTGCTGTGTGCAGGAAGAGAGGCTGTTAGGAGCTGATGAGAAGGGTGGCAGAGGAAGTGAAAAAGAGTAGACAGATCTGAAGTATGTTTTAGGGGCTGAGTGAATGGAATCTGCTCACAGGTTGGACAGAATGAGGTGAAGATGGGCATCAAGGAGGACTTCTACAGTAACAGCTTGAGCACCATGGTAAATGGTTATGCCGCTCATTGAGCTGGGAGAGAGAAACAGCTTTGAGGGGAAAACCAAGACTTCTGTTTGGGACATACCAAGTTTCGGACATATGTTACATACCCACCAACAAATGGGACATGAGTCAGGACTGGGATCCAGTGGGGCTGGTTAGGTGTGAGGTGTGTGTGGGGGGAACCAAGGGGTCAGAATGTGGTGTTTGAAGCAGACTTTTCAGGGGATGTGCAGTTACTGGTGACAGTCAGTGACAAGGGATGAATAGGGTTGTGAATGGATGAGTTGGGGTGGAGGAAAGATCCCGGGAAGTGAGCTGGCAAGGAATAGAGGGGCCAGACACTGGAGGGACCATCCCATGATGTTGAAGTGATCAAGAATGGTGATGGGGAAGCTGGGATGGCTCAGTGGGTTAAGTGCTCACTTTGCAGCACCGGGGACCGGGGATTGAATCCTGGCCCTGGCCCGTGTGGACCCACGTGCTGAACTGGGAGCTCCCCCAGTTCAGTTCTCTCCCTGTCTGTCTGTCTGTCTCTCTCTGTCAAAAATAAATAAATAAATAAATAAATAAAAATTAAGAATGGTGACAGGAGCAAGACCAGAAAGATTGTCAACAAGACACGTGGTCACAAAGAAAGGTGCCTCTTTGCAAACATAAATCCTACAACTACGCCCATGACCCTGGTGGACGGGGCTGGGGAGGAAGAGAGCTATAGATGAAGGTGTATGTGGTCATGAGCGTGCTGCATCTCTGGGACAGCTGCCTGCGACTCAGATGCCTTAGGGCTGGCAGCCAGAGCAGGAGCCAGATGGGAGGCTGGTTGGGAACATCCTGCTTCTGCATAATGCTGCTACCAGAGGAGGCTGCTTTGAAGTCATGGAAGTCTGTGAAGACAGGATGTGGGAGGGCAGGGGAGGAAATTCCTGGGGGAAGGCAGGTGACAAGGAGGACAGGGTACCTTCAGAAGAGTCTCCGCTCTACAGGGAGCCTCAGATAGGGAAGCACACATGCAGGGCACCTAGGCCTCCTGGACTCTGACCCACCGCAGCCTGTGTATCTTGCTTCCTCTAGCTGGGTCCCAGGAACACCCCTGTGAACCTCTGCCAACCTCCCTGTTGGCCAGGGGCCTTAAGGGGCTTTGTCCTCTGGTGGGATGGCAGCCAAAGACTCAGAGAATGTCATCGGTCTCAAGCTGGGACCAAAGGAGATTCACCAAGGACAGCAGCAGCACCCAGCACCCTGCTATGGGTGATCGAGAAAGTGAAATTTTCTCGGGAGCTTCCAGGTTCAGGCAGAGGGTCCCCAGTACGTTTCAGGAAATGGGCTGAGAGGAGGACGGACACATGGTGGTCAGAGGCCAAAGAAAAGACAGACGTGCGGGCCCCGGATTCTAACCGGTACTTGGTACTCGCAGCCTGCAAGGGCCCAGAGCAGCCCCCTTTCCCTCGAGTTCAAGGTTTTCAGAACATCTGTCTTTTCTACTTACCACTGACTTGCGAATGCTAACGCGGGGCTTGGGGATGGGCTTGGAGGGTTTGTTTTCAAAGCTTTCTGGAAGCGTGGAGGAGTGCCCCCCTTTTCTTGCTTGTAGTGCGAGCTGGTAAGCAACTTCAAATGCCTGTCCCAGTGTTAGGATGATTTCGTAGGCTAAGTTCTGCGAGAGAAAGGAGACAGCATTTACTACGACACAAAGCAGGTCGGAAGGGGTCCAGTGGTCAAGGAACACTGCGGGGGGTGAACCTTGAACTTCACTGGATGTTCAGGCAGTCAGTGGAAATCTGTGAGCAACAGGACACTCCAGGTCCAACTCAGGGTCTTCAAGAAGCATTAGTCACTGATGCCACACACCTGCTTACCGCCATGCTAAGGAGCCAATCCCCCACTTCTCCCCATAGGGAGCAGGGCCCCCACCCCCGGCCCAGAAGCCCACTCCATTCAGAACGCCCCCCACCCCCCCAGGCCTTGGAAGGGAAGGGGTTACTGTGGACCGAATGCTGAGTCCTGGGCTGCCTCCAGCATGCCTGTGAGGACGGTCCCACACACTCCACGGGAGGTGCTTCTCATAAGTTTGGGTCTTTTTACCTCAAACATCTGTGAGTCAGAGCACATCTCTGAAACACTCAGAATCTAATTTGGGTGGAGGAGAGCGAGGCATTAGTCACGCTGCTGCGGCGTCTCAGTTACAGCAGCGAGCATGCAAACAGAGCCAATTAGCCATCTATTTCTTGAGGCGCCTGCTCTCCCTGTGGGTCCACTCCATATTTTATCATCAAACCAGCAAGAGACAGGAGACTCTGTGAGGCTGAGAGCTGCGCCAAGCAGCGTGGGGGAGGAAGGTTCTTTTCCTCCGACCTTTAATCGTGCCCCTCGAGATGACTTCTTTCTCTTCTCCAGATACGGATCTTTGTTTCTGCCTTCTCTTCTGAGCACAGCTCCACCCTGTCTTCTCTCACTGAGAAAACACGACGTTGTCTGACCCCCAAAAGGCAGGGTCTCCACAACACCCCCTTCGTCACAGCATATTCAAAGTGGACGCCTCCTGGCCACGGAGCAGGCGTGGCCTGTCCCAAATTTTCATTCCGATGACTATCCCTAGAATGTCTGTGGCTGGTTTTTCAAATCCACAGAGCATTCTGCATATGCTGATTTTCCATCTAGGCCTTCTCCCCCCAGAATAGCTTAATTCCCTGGATCTGAGAACTGTTTGGGATGGATCCCACTTGATGACCACAGAGAGGGAGATGCAGGACGGCTTTCGGAGCCCGTGTGGCAGAAGCCCGTGGGCCTCTAGGCCAATCTGGTTTCAGATCAATGCCAGATCGACAAGGCCTTATTTATTTACTTTTTAAAGATGTTATTGTTTTGAGAGGGAGGAGAGAGAAGGGGGAGGTCCAGAGCAGTCTCCATAGTTGTCTGTCATTAGTTGTGACATGGTTTCATTCCACACAGGTGGATGTGGGGCCGCGCGGGGTGGGAACTGAGCCGGGGGCCTCCCGTATGGGAGGTGAGCCCTCCTGGCAGTTACCAGTTCCGCCGCAGCTCAGCACATGGGGTTTGCATGGGCTGGGGGTTGGGGATCAAACCCCAGACCTGGCAATTTGCGAGGCAAGCGCTCAACGGAGCCCTCCTGGCATCCCCTGACATGGCCTCAGACCCAAGCGGGAAACGGTCTGACAGGATGTGTCTCTTCCTTTGAGATGCCGGCTGAGCCATGACGTTCCCACAACACAGAAGTGGGCTTACTGGAGATGCTGAACTTTGTGCAGCCAGCCGAGCACTTCCGACAAGGCACACTGAGCCTGCATTTGTCTCCAAGGATGAGTCAGCCTAGTAAATTAGTACTGTGCCAACGAAGGAGGAGGAGGAGGGCTGGCAGGCAGTCGGGCCATCGCTGCACGGAGGGCTGAGCCCTCCGACTGCCTACACTCAGCACTCACGTCTTTGTCAGCCTTGCCTCCGCGCGCGCGTGGGGCCCCTCTGAGAGGTGGACCAGGGCTTCTGACCTGTGGCCTCCAAGTGAGGGGGCAGGCTCTTGGTCTTGGCCACTGTTACCATGGAGACTGCTGATGTTCTCTGTCAGGGGTTTGTACCAGATATTTGTGCTCTAGGTGGGCATCTGGACAAAGGGGAGAAGGACAGATTCAGCGAGTCTAGACTGCAGCTTTTAGATGCTGTAACAGTGGAGCTTAAAGATGGGATTCTTTCATCATTAAGCTAAAAATAAATAAATAAACAAGTTCCTGAAAGTGGGTTTACTTAAAAGCACCAGTGTGTTCAAATGAAAGTCAGAAATGCTTACTTGAGCGAGTGAAAGAGAGATTTTTCACGCAGCTATTACAGGAAGCCGAAAGGTTTGAAAGGCACTGGGTTAGAAGCTCTGCCCCCTCATTTTTAATTAGTTCCTGGTGTTAGGAAGCTAATCAGGTAAGACACAGAGACCAGACTGAGGAACTGAGGTTTCTTGCCAAATGGCCTCTCCTGGTCTTGCTGGCATTCTCCTTGAACTCTTGCCTTCCGTTTTCCTTTAGACTGCTTGGCTTTGCAGAGTGCTTCTTTTCTGATTATGTAAAGAGTTAGACGTTGGTGCCTTCCCTGTACTTGCTGTCACCTGCATATGTGAGGTATTGATTGTGGATGTCAGGGAGGGCCCAGGGGCACGCGGTGCAGGGAGCAGCCGGTCGCTGATGAAGCTCTTGGAATACATGCTGAGCGCGGTGCTGCCAGCACACCAGGGCCCCGCGGGGAACAGGCGCTCGTCAGGCGGGACCTGCGGATACACGTTTGAACCAGGGAAGACGGCGCATTTCTCCTTAGGAACGGCCCAACCATTTAAAATGGGAAGAGGGTTGTTATGAGAGCAGCAGACTCCACTAGGACGAGGCCAAAGGTAATACTGCAGTGTCAGAGAGGCTCTGCGGACGAGCCCTGGCCTCCCCCTTTGAGCCCGGCTTACCACCCCCAATGACGGCAGGCCCTGGACGGCCCACGACACTGTTCAGAAAGCCCTGAAAGCCCCACGACTCTCTGCCTTCAATATACAGGGAGGCCAGTGCCCGAGATTGTGCCTGACACACTGCAGATGTGTGCTCACTGACGAACGGGAGTAATAACGCTACTAAGTCACCACTAGGTAGTAGACCCACTATAACGCGGGGACTCAGTAGGTGCCAGGTATTGTGCCAAGCACTCAATCTATCTGATTTAAGTCTTACCATAACCATCTGCAGTACAGTATCACTAGCCTCACTTTATGGATAAAGAAATGGAGGCTCAGAGAGGTTGAGTAGCGTGCCTGACATCACAGAGCTAGAAAGTGACCGAGGAGTGATAGGAAGCAGTATTTGTGACTCAAAGCCCATGTTCTTGGCCCTGCCTGTGTGCGGTAGCCTGACAAGCCGATTCTTCCCCTCCCTGTACGTGCCATGTTCTCTGTGAAGTGGGTGAGTCTGTTTCCCTATCTCCTTGAGTCTGGACGAGCTTTAATGACTTTCCTGACAGTAGGATGTGGCAGAAATGACATGCTGGGGCTGCTAACATAACACTACATGGAGCCTTACAGCTTCCCCCGGACCTCTAGTAACACTGGAGTGACCACCTGAGACGACCAGGGTCTGAGGATGCTCAAGCTGGCCGGGAAGGGCAGGCTCCAGCTATGCAGTGAAGGAGTCATCCTGGGCATTCAAACTCCAGAAGACGCCACACAGAGAGGACCCAACGCTCTGACAGATGGCCCTGCCCAGCCGTCTCAGCATCTGCCGCCGTCTGGCCTACCCAGAGGAGGCCCCGGAGACTGCTAAGCACAGAGGAGTAAAACTACCCTCCTCCTCCCAAGTTCCTGACTCACAGGATCGTAGACATACTGAAATGGATGCTGTTTCATGCCACCATGTTTTGGTGCGGCGTGGTAGCAACCACATACATCTGGAACACCATGTGATGCTAAAGAAGGCCGGCTGGAGCCCCATTCAGGCAGCAGGAGGACGAGGAGGACTTCACACATTGCAGAAGGCCCACCCTGTGGCCACCACTCCCACCTGGCTGTGGGGAGGTAGTCAATGCCTCGACCCATCCTGGTCACGGGTTACAGCAAGCACTAAGGTGTCCCTCTGCACATGCCAGCCCAAACCACACACTGCTAATATCCTTGTAAGCCGGCATAGCCACGCTCTCGTGGCTACTTACCTTGGGCATGAATTCGAACCCACTGGGCTTTACTCCCACTCATGCACCTCACTCAAATGCAGCACCGTGGAGCCTCTGATCTTGGCTCCTCTCAGAGGCCTCTGCCCCTCCTCCACCCTTACTGCCAAATTCCTGCCTTGGTCTTTCTAGCGTGGGGTTCTTTCTAGACTCACTTTTAACGGCAACTAGCCTTGAGCATTTTCGACCTCAGGTGGACCACCAATGAAAGAACGTGGCCCATGTGCGCGCAGTGTGGGCTGTGATTGCTGAGAAGAGCATGCACTGAGCCTTTTAAAAAATCTTAAACCAGGGATAATAACATATGCAGCACCTGCCTTAGTTTGAAAGTCAGAATAACGGTTAACCCAGTGACAAGAGCAGCTATCATGATTTCCTATGTGCCATGCACTGTGAGATGTGCTCAACGCAGACACATTTAACCCTAACACCCCATGCCGTGGGGCTATTAGTATTTCTGTTTTGCAAGTGATATCATTAAGCTCAGAAAGGTGAAATAACTTGCTCAGGAAGCCAGCACCTGGCTGAGCTGGGGTTGGAGCCCAGGGGTTCTGACAGGCAGGCCATGGTCTTGACTACACCTTAGAACTATACTGAAAATACTTTAGCAAGTTATTAAAAACAGCAACAGTAAAACTCACAAAGCTTAAAAACATGAAACACAGAAGCTCCTGGGTGACTGATGCATCTTGGTTGGGGCAAGGGGATCTGTAGGCCATGCAATTTGCCTGGGCCGCATGCTGGGACCAGTGGAGAAGCAGCCTCCAGGCAAAGGGTGTCTGTCCTTCGTGACCATCAACACCAGTATTCTCACCCCATGGAGGCCCCTTCAGTGAAGGGAGGAGGATGTGCAGGATGCAGGCAACCCTGCCTCTCCAGCAGAGGCTCTTTAGGGTGGCGGCAGGGAGTCCTGATTCAATGAGGACAGCTCCCCAGGGGCACATGATCCTCGCTGAAGCCCTGCCCTGTCCTCCCTCCCTCCCTCCCCACCAGGGGGATTAAGAATTGCTACATTAGCCAAAGCTGAGGAGATACCCTATTTTAAGGCTAGATCCCAATTGTAATCCAGGGATGCAATATTGTTTTTCTTATCCAAACTGGAGACAAGTGTAGGCAGTTTGTATTTACAGTGGGCCACTTGAGGCAGTCAGGGCTGCCATTGAGCATCCCCACAGATGTCTGCCAAGTCCCCAGGATGTGCTCACTGAATGTCGCAGGGCAGGGGAGGCTCATGGAGAGACACAGAGATGTCCCCCACTGTCCTCCCGTACCCTAGTCACAGGCTTTCCCCCTCACACTCAGCGCTTGGGTGTTAGAAAAACTGCACTGCAGACTGTGGGCAATCTCTCTCCCTTAGGAAAAGCACTGACATGCAGGTAATTAACTTATATTAACCAGCACAGCACTAAGATTTTTCTCTGTTAGTAACTAATGCCCGGTTTGAAAATCTTTTTGGCTCAAGGGTTCAGTGGTATATTTGCAAGAATATCCATTAAGAGTGTTTAAATTTTTCATTAATAGGGGACTGATTACAAAGATCCTTGCAGCAGAACACTACATAGCCATTTAAAAGGAAAATTGAGTCATTAAAAGAAAACTAGCTAAGGAACTCTGGGATAGCTCAGTGGTAAAGCGCTCAACTCGCAATGGAGAGGTCTGGGGTTTGATTCCCAGCCCCGGCCCGTGTGACTCCATATGCTGAACTGTGGCATAACTGATAACTGCCAGGATGGCTTACTGGTGAAGGTTCTTGCCTCTTCGTTTAAATAAAGTCCAAAACAGGAAGCCTACCAGTTTGGTTCCCACCCCTCACGGCCCCACATCCACCTGTGTGGAATGAAACCCTGTCACAACTAATGATGTACAACTATGGAGACTATGAGCCCCTCCTCCTTTCTCTCTACCTCACCTTCTTCCAAACAAAAAAAAAAATCTTATTAAAAATAAAAACAAAACTAGTTAAAAGACTGTAAGTAAAATATATGTATACATACAAACACTGATGGTATTTGTGTGCACAGAAAGCAGGGATATTATATAGCAAACTGTTGTTAGTGGTTATCATTGAGTGTTGGGATCATGGATGAGTTTTCTTTATACTTCTTTGTATGTTTTGGACTTTATTCAAATGAAGATGAATAATATTTTTAAAGATTTATTTTTTATTGTTTGAGAGGTGAGATCGAGAGAGAAGAGAGAGAGAAGGAGGGAGGCCCAGAGCAGTCTCCACAGTTGTATACCATGAGTTGTGACATGGTTTCATTCCACACAGGTGGATGTGGGGCCAGACGGGATGGGAACAAAACTGGGGATCCTCCCACACAGGAGGCAAGAACTTTCACCACCAAGCCATCTCGTTGGTTACCATTTGCACTGTAGTTCAGCGTATGGGGTTTGCATGGGCTGGGAATCGAACCCTGGACCTCACTATTGCAAGGCACGCACTCAACCATTGAGCTGTCTTAGCATCCCGAGATGGATAATTTTACAGTCATAAAAAATAAGCTTTTCCTTCTGCACTGCAAAGGAAACCATCAACAAAGCAAAGAGGCAACCAACCAACTGGGAGAAAATATTTGCAAACAATGCCTCTGATAAGGGGCTAATATCAAAAATATATAAAGAACTTGTACAACTCAACAAGAAAAAAACAAGCAATCCAATTAAAAAATGGGCAGATGACCTTAACAGACACTTCTCTCAGGAAGAC
>PVKE010014831.1:0-34348 GCA_004027555.1 Craseonycteris thonglongyai
CACACACACACACTCACACGAACAGAGTAGTGCTCATTTTGCCTCTTCTGAATGACCTAATCCAGATACAACTCTAATGAGTGTTATTAAAAGGCTTTTTTTTTTTTATTATTATCAGTATCAGTGCAAAGGCTCTGCTTGTTAATTTTACTACCCAGCACTCTGGGGAGCCATTACCACATTGCTCCTAACATAAGTCTTGCCTTCTCTCAATTAGAAACTATAATCCAAGGGGAAAATGAACCACGAGGCTCTTTTGCCGAAAGATAAACCATACAATAGCCTATCAGAATTTGTTTGTTTCCTATTTTAGGCTCCCTAGTGAAGTGACTTGTTAGAAATCTGGAAGCTACTGGACAGTCAGCAGAGAAAACCTACTAACTAGCTCCCATGGGCCTACTCTTGCGGTTCCCTGCTTTTCATCTTTTAGTTGTATATGAGAATTTCTGGTGCTCTTTTTATCCTGCATACTAACCTCTATTTCAAAGGAGAGGTTTATATTTTGAGAAATGCAGAGCAATGGATTGGTGGGTGCCTACACATTCAGCAGCGATACCAGCAAAACACAAATCGGAGGGATGCAATGTAGTGTGGGAGTACTCAGTTGCAGAGCCTGGAGACACTACTTATAAATTTATTCCTTCTAAATGCATATTAATTCTTATTTCTATCATAAAATGTGTTATGTTCAGGTAATGTACATTTAAATAAACCTAGTCCCCCTTAAAAATTTTAATCCCCCATAAAAGAGAGAAAGAAAGCACTGACTGTGTATGCCATGAGGAATTGGGATATTAGAGAGATGTGGATATGAGACAGTCATGTTGCTGTGAGAGAATGTACAGGTCAATAAATAACAATGGAGAGGTCAATAAAACCTCTTAAAGAGTTGTGGTTGAGTGAAGTTTTGAAATCTCAGTAGTGAGTAGACAAATAATAAAATATAAATTTCAAGAAAATATAGAATAGTATATGTAAATTAAATAGTATATGTAAATAGTATATGTAAATTAAAATAGTGTATGTAAATTAAAACTAGATATAAAACAGCACTATTTGGAACAGTAAGTTCTTTGGAAGGTATAACTTAAGGTATTAAAAGTTACCTTGAAATTTGTTAGCAACTATCAAATAATTTATAATTTGGGACATTATCTGACATTCTCATTTTAGAAAGGTGATGATGAAATGAGTGATAATAGTCAACACAAAATAGTGCTTAGTAAATCACAGATACTGTTCTAATTGTTGAACATATTTTATATATGTTCTTACAGTGATCCAAAGAAAACAAGATGATTTTAAAAATGAAGGAGGAATGTAATTGAGAAACTTTAGGACAGTAGAAGCTATGGGACTCACTGACTGATTAGATTTAATGTGTGGTATGATGGGAAAAAGTGGTGAAGATGATTTTTACATACATGGTTTGGATGCCTGGGTGGATGGATTCACCAAGATCTGGGATAAAAATAGACAAGCAAGTTTGGAAGCAGAATATTGTAAATTTAATTTGGACTCTTTTGCAAACTCTATTATTAAATGAATGGTCTTTCCAGAGAGTAACCCTGGCCTGGTGAGGGATGGCAAGCTAGTTTAAAATACAGAACCTAGGATCAAAAGGTCAGCCTGTGGTCTGACCTTCTGATCCTTGCATTTGTGTCTTGGACGAGAAACATAACTTCTTCAGTTTGCAATTATGGCATACATTGAAGCAGCCACTAAGGCCTATAGATTCTACTGGCTTATAGGTTTTTCAAGTATGTCAAAAATGGGAATGATGATAACTATTACAGAAATGTATTATAAAGTTTAAACAAAACACTATTAAAAATGTTTGCAAAATTTAAAGCAACATAAACATGTCAGTTATTACAGCTATGGAGACCGAGGTTAAGACAGGGTACACTACTTGCGCAACAACATAAATCAACCGGGAAAGGGCAGCAAATTAGATTTTCGGACTTTTGGTTTCTTACTTTCTGAAATAAAAATTTGTGGTAGTTTCTTTCTTTATAGGAATTCAAATTCCTATAATTATTCTTTAATCATATTTTTTCAATAAATCAACTTTCTTTTTTATTTTTTAATTACAGTTGACATTCCATACAATTTTACAAATTGGTGGCTACAAAATAGTCATGGGGTTGTTAAGTACAGCATAAAGATATCATCAATAATATTGTAATAAGTGTGTATCATGTTAGGTGAGTACTAGTCTTTTTGAGGAGTTCACTTCATACATTATATAAATGTCTAACCACTATGTTATATACCTGAAACTAAAATAAAATAATATTGAATGGGATGTTATTAGTATTAAGATTTTATTTATGCAGATGCCTTCATGCTACGTTACTTTTTCCCTTTGTAAATGAAAGAATGATTTGGCAAAATAACTGAACATCTTTGGTCAAGGAGAGCAACACTCATGAACAGAGTAATTTGGCTAATTATACCCATGGAAATAAAACAGGAATTGGGATTCTTGCTGATTTTCTATTCCCATTTCTCTTTTGAGTAAAAAAAAAATTTTAGATCTCAGAGTCATTTCAATGGTAGAATAGAAAATAAAATTAAAGTCCATTTCACAGATAAGAGCCCTAAGTACTGACATTCTAGTCATACCAATACAGCCTCTGAGCCAGCATTAATCTCTAAGATTGGCACTAGAATGATCTTTAAAACATTGTCTAGAAAGCCTTTTTCAACACTGGCCTTCAACCACATTTAGAGAATGGTGTTTCAAGGGAAAGAACAAGGGTGACAACATGGCAAGGTGAGATGAGAACAAGACTAATAAGAGACCTGAGTTAATTCAGCTAAGCTTCTTACTACTGTTTTGAAGTTCTTGCAATGATCCAAAAGAGACAGGATGAGACTGTAGAAATAAAAAAGGAATTTGTCTGAAAAACCTATAAGCCAGTAGAATCTAAAGAATTTGGTGGCTGACACAACGTGTGGCATAAGAAAGAAAAAAAAAAGTGATGAAAACATTTTTAATTACATGGCTTGGCTGCTGGAGTACATAAAGTTGACATTCACCAAGATAGGGAGACCATAATTGTGGATGAGAAAGCTTGGAGGTAGAAATTGGCAGAATACACAGGTAATTCATAATACAAGCATTCCATTCATTCCAGAAACCATACAAGAAACATAGCTGACAAGATCATGTTTATATAAAATTTGTGACTTTGTTACCAAGGAATGAAGTTCTCCTTGGCACTGTGTCCAGGTTCTTGGTGTCCTGAACAAAGAACTGAGTGAGACACCAAAATATAGTAGTAAAAGAGACATTTGTTAAGTGTAAAAGTAGAGAAAGTGCACTTCCAAGACGTGGAAGCAGGCCTCAAGCACGAGGAGGTGGCTCACTTGGCAGGTTATAAGGGGCTGAGCAGTTTTTTAATGCTTCTTCTTTGGAAAAAGAGATCATTGTTTGGGTGTGGCAGTCTTTTGATTAAGTCTTAATTGACAGGGGCCCCATTACCTCACTTTTTTTTTATTGTTAAATTTTTCGGGATGACGTTGGTTCATGACAATGAGATAGTTTCCAGGTGTACAAATCTACATTACATCACCTATGTATTGCATTATGTGCTCACCACCCAGAATCACCTCTCCTTCCATCACCACATACCTGGTGCCCACTCCCAACTCCCCCCACCCCCACTCTCCCTCCTTACTCCTCCCCTTACCTCAGGTAATCACCAAACTATTGAGTGTGTCCATAAGTTTTTGTTTCTTTGTTTTCAGTTTTATAATCCACCTATAAGTGAGGTAATATGTTTCCTGATTCTTTCAGCCTGACTTACTTCGCTTAATAAGATGGTTTCAAGGTTCATCCATATTGTCACAAATGACTGTATTTCATATTTTCCTATCGCTGAGTAGTATTCCATTGTGTAAATGTACCATAACTTCTTTATCCAGTCATCTGTCAAAGGGCACTTTGGTTGTTTCCATGACCTGGACACTGTGAACAGCGCTGCGATGAATATTGAGGTACATATATCTTTGCAGATTAAGGTTTTCAGGTTTTTTGGGGTAGATACCCAGTAGAGGGATTGCTGGGTCATATGGCAATTCTATTCCTAATTTTTTGAGGAATCTCCATACAGCCTTCCATAGTGGTTGTACCAGTTTACATTCCCACCAGCAGTGTATGAGGGTTCCTTTTTGTCCACAGCCTCTCCAGCACTTGTTATCCCTTGTCTTGTTGATTATAGCCATTCTAACAGGTAGGTGTAAGATGGCATCTCATTGTGGTTTTTATTTGCATCTCCCTAATTGCTAGTGAAGTTGAGCATTTTTTTATATATCTGTTGACCATTTGTATGTCTTCATGAGAAAAGTGTCTGTGAAGGTCTTCTGTCCATTTTTAATTGGATTGCTTGTTTTTCTGTTGTTGAGTTGTACAAATTCTTTGTATATTTTAGATATTATCCCCTTATCAGAGGCATTGTTTGCAAATATTTTCTCCCAGTTGGTTAGTTGCCTCTTTGCTTTGTTGATGGTTTTCTTTGCAGTGCAGAAGCTTTTTAGCTTGATAAGGTCCCATTCATTTATTTGTGCTTTTACTTCCCTTACCATTGAGGTCAGGTTCATAAAATCCTCCCTGAACCCCAGATCTATAAATTTAGTGCCAATGTGTTCTTCTATGCAATGTATTGTTTCCTTTCTTATTTGTAGATCTTTAATCCATTTTGAGTTAATTTTGGTATATGTTGAGAAATCATAGTTCACATTTAGCCTTTTGCATGTGGTTTTTCAATTTTCCCAACACAATTTACTGAAGAGATTTCCTTTCTCCACTGTATAATTTTTGCTCTTCTGTTGAAAATAATCTGTCCATATAATGGTGGGTTTATTTCCATTGGTCTGTTTATCTGTTTTTCTGTAAATACCAAGCTGTTTTGATTACTGAGGCTTTGTAGTATAGATTAAAATTGGGCAGTGAGATTTCCCCAGCTTTATCCTTTTTTCTTAGGATAGCTTTGGCGATTTGGGGTCTTTTGTGGTTCCATACAAATTTGATGATTTTTAAAATCTATTTCTTAAAAGAATGTCTGTGGGATTTTGATGGGAATGGCACTAAATCTGCATATTGCTTTGGGTAGTATGGCCATTTTAACTATGTTGATTCTTCCAATCCATGAATATGGAATATCTTTCCATTTGTTTGAGTCTTCTTTTAACAGTGTCTTATAGTTTTCAGTGTATAAGTCCTTTACATTCTTTGTTAAATTTATTTCTAGATGTTTCATTGTTTTGTTTGCAATGACAATGGGAATGGATCTTCTCATCTCTCTTTCTGAAGTTTCATTGTTGACATATAAAAATGCAGTTGATTTTTGCACATTAATTTTGTATCCTGCAACTTTACCGTATTTGTCTAATATTTGTAATAGATTTCTAATAGTCTTTAGAGTTTTCTATATAAAGAATCTTGTCATCTGCAAAGAGTGACAGTTTGACTTCTTCTCTCCCAATTCTAAAACCTTTTATTTCTTTATCTTGTCTGATTGCTTTGGCTAGAACTTCCAGAACTATGTTGAACAGCAGTGGTGACAGGGGGGCATTCCTGTCTTGTTCCTGATTTTAGGAAAACAGGCTTCAGCATTTACTCATTCAGTATAATATTTGCTAAGTGTTTGTCATATATGGCTTTATTATGTTTAGGTACTTTCCTTCAATTCCCATTTTATTCAGTATTTCTATCATAAATGTGTGTTTTACTTAAATTTTTAAACTACACATGTTCCTTCCCAGAATTCAATGTGTTATAATGATGATAATGAACTTCTGGACATATGTATGATACTACAATGATAGTATAAAGAACCTAAGTGAAATGAAGGTCGTTGGGACTCTTACTGCACATGTCCTAGCAACTGGTACAAGCTAGTGGGCATTTCTGTGCCTTAAAACTTCCTATCTCCCTTATGGTGGTTTAATCCAGGGAGGGGTCTCTTGAGAGTAGGGTAGTAACTATCCTGACAATGCAGGTTCTATGGGAGGGGTCCTGAGATCCCCCTATTCTAGCTGCCTACCTAGCTCTTGAGAGATGTGGCCCCCTTAAATCTCTATGGGAAGTAGAGAGGCTGAAGGTCTCTTTTTCCATATCTGCTTCCTGCTGAGTGTTGTTATTGCCCCTGCCTATTGGGGAATCATGTAGCTCTCATCCTAACTAGGCTAAAAGGGGAAGGGTCTCAGGGTTCATCCAACAGCTCTTGTTCAGTTCTTCAAATAAGGTAGATTGGAACTCTTGCTCTATAAGCCATTTCTCAGCTCCTAAGCCAGGACAGATAGATTGGATTAATTACCATTAAAAGTATCAGTTTGGGGGAAGCTGGGATGGCTCAGTGGGTTAAGCGCTCACTTTGTAGCCCCAGGGACCGAGTATCGAATTCTGGTCCTGGCCCGAGTGGACCCATATGCTGAACTGGGGAGTGCCCCCAGTTCAGTTCTCACCAGGGTGAGACCATGGCCCAGGTCATGCCCTGTGAAGCCCTGTGCCCACCTGTGGAATGAAACTATGTGGAAAAACCAATGATGTGCAACTATGGAGACTGTTCTGGGCCCTCCTCTTTCTCTCTGTCTCTGTATCTCTCTCTCTCTCTGTTAAAAACAATAAAAATAAATCTTTAAAATTATAAGTTTGTAAAGTAGACCCCAGGACCATACTGTGTAGGATGACCTTGTTAGCAAAACTCATCTGAACCCCTCAGGGTCTGTGGCCCACCCTCTGGCTTAACTGCTTATTCCCAGAACATTATTTGCCAGAAGCTAGTTTCAGGATGACCTGGAAAGGATAGTTGGGTTTCAAGAGGGGCTGTTTAAAGAGGGGTCATTTCCTCCTATCACCTTCAGTAAATTTAAATCTGTTATGGAGAAAGACAAAACAAAACAAAACAAAATGTTATACTCACATTCTTTGCTAGCCTTCATCTCATCTAACCCATTCTTGCCATAAGAATTTTGTCCATGGTGCTTCTTCTGTCTAAAAGGATTTCCCCAAATAATCTCCTCTATCTAGCAATTTCTACTTACCCTTCAAGTTATAGGGTAAATTTCAATTCACCAGGGATGACAGCGCCACACCATTAATCTAAATTAGATTTCCTTTACTATTCTTTTCCCTACACCTCCACATATATTTCCTTCAGGAATAGACTTCAAATTGTAGTAAATTTTTCTTTCCTGGGTGTGTCTCTTTTCTGGGACTCTCTCAAACAAGACCATAGTTCTATGAGGGCTGAGATCACTCAAATTTTGTTCATCATTAATTTCCAGTAGCTAAAATAGTATCAGGTATATATTAAACAATTAGTATTTGTTAAATAATAAAATATAATAAAAATAAGTCCTGACTGCTATGAGAACACAAAAAAGTAGGGAGAGCTGAATATCATTGGTGGAGTATGAAAAGTGAACAAGAAAGGCTTCAGAAAAAAAGTGAGAGTAATTGAGATTGCCTGGAAAAGTGCACATAAAATTAAAAATAGACGTCATCAAGATGGCAGCATAAGAGGAGCTCTTGAAACCTCTCCTGGAAAGACAATTTAAACAACTAAAATCCAACAGAGAATCCCTAAGCAACACATAGCCTCAACTGAGGAATAAAATACCCAAAGCTGAAGAAACAGAGGCTAGTGAGAGAGAAAGAAAGGGAGCCGTGTGGAGACCCGCCACGGAGCACGACCCAGAGACCAGCTCAGTGACTGACCCAGAGGCTGACCCAAGTCCAGAAGAGGAGAGACTGACAGAGATGGGAGCGTGGGGGTATGGGTCCAGGAGCAGAACGACTCTGGGCGGGTTGGAGGCCTGGAATGGACAGAGGTGGAGGCCCAGATGCCAGAGCGTGGGGTGGACGGAGAAAGCAGGTGCGGCTGAAGGCGGCGACAGGTCCCAGTGGGAGGGTGGGGGAAAGCAGCCCGAGCAATGGGAGGGTGGGCAGAGTGCGGGACAGGAAGCTGGAGTGCGGGGTGGGAGGCTGGAGCGCGGGGCAGGAGGCTGGAGTGTGAGGCAGGAGGCTGGAGAGAGGACCCAGCAGCAGCCAGACATCAGGGCGGGTGACCAGAGTGAGGATCCAACTGCTGGTGCTTGAGTCGAGCAGCTGGAGCTGGGGGCCTGCAGAGCATGAGGCAGCAACTGCAGCTGGAGGCAGGTGTTGCAGTGGCGGGAATGCTGATACCAGGAGTGTGTTGGCAACTGAGGCTCTGAGTGATACTCAGTGAGGTGAGGCTCCAAACAGAGCACTGCGTTGCCTTGAACATGGAGCCTAGCTGCTTTCCCTTGCTGTCTTCCAGGGCTCACCCCATAGGCCTCACCCCGGACCTGCCTTCAATGAGCTGCTGCTAGGAAGCTGACATTACCCTGTGACACAATCAGACCAGCACCTTTCACAAAAGCACCACACCCCCCACTCTTCTTGCTGAAGCCAGCAGAGGGAAGCCACCATGACACTGTGATACAATCATACCTGTGCTTTTCCCAATAAGTCCTGCTCCCACTCTTCCTGCAGAAGCCAGCAGAGGGAACTAGGTGTGGCAGCTTCTGACAGCAGTGAGATCTTGGAGGCATAGAATACCATCGCCCACCATACCTTCCCAAAGAGGAGGCATACAGAGACCAGGGTGACAGAGTCAAAGAGAACCCACCTAGGAAGTCTCCCACTGTGAGAAAATGAAATAAATAGGAAGAAATATTATAAGACACTAACACCAGCTAGGATATAAAAGAAAGATTTCTTCTCTTCTATCAGGGGAAAAGTCCTCATGTCTAGGATATGAAATGCTCCAACAGCAATGAATACCCCTTTAAACAAAAGAGCTCAAAAAGGAACAGAAAAATTCCCAGGAAAAGAACTTGAAGATATGGAACTATATGAGCTAAATGACATAGAATTCAAGGTTGCAACTATTAAAATACTCAAAGAGATCAGAGAAAGCTGGCAGAGTACACAGAAGAAGCTAAGTGATCTCAGAAAGAAAATTAATTCTATGAAAAAGATAAAAATAGAAATTACAGAGATGAACAACAACATAAAAGAAATGAAATATGAAATAACTAGCAAAGGAAGCAGAGCTGACCAGATGGAGGAAAGAATTAGTGAAATCGTAGACAAAAATTTGGAAATGTCACAGAAGGAAGAAGAGAGAGACTTAAAAGCTAAAAGAAGTGAAAGGTATCTACAAGAACTATCTGATTCCATTAAAAAATATATAATATAAGAATAATAGTATTCCAGAGGGAGCAGAGGATGAGATGGGCACAGAGAATTTGCTCAGACAAACAGTACATGAGAACTTTCCAAATATATGGCAATAACTAGAACCTCAAATCCAAGAAGGAAACAGGACCCCTAGCCACTTGAATCCTAAGAGACCCTCTCCAAGGCACATTATACTGAAGATCTTAAAGGTCAAATGCAAAGAAAGAATCCTCAAGGCAGCCAGGAAAAAAAAAACAAACAACAACAACAACAACAACAACTCCATAACCTACAAGGAAAACCCATCAGATTATCATCAGATTTCTCAACAGAAACTCTACAAGCCAGAAGGGAATGGAACAAAGTATTCAAAATATTAAAGGAGAAAAATTACCAGCCAAGAATTCTATAACTAGCAAAGTTATCCTTAAGATATGAGGGAGGAATAAAGACCTTTGCAGGCATACAAAAACTGAAAGAATTCTCTAGCACAAGGCCAGCATTTAAAGAAATACTGAAAGAGGCAACTGGACCTAAAATAAAAAGTAAAGGTAAATAGGGATAAACTAGAACATCAAATATATAAAAATGGGAGGAAGTAAGGACTTAAGCTTTCAAAGAGAATGGCGGAAAGAAACATCCTTAAGAAAAGGAACAACTGCATATATAAAACTTTCTTTTGTACAAAGTTCATGGTAACCACTGAAAAAGAACTGAAAACTGGGACACATAACAATAAAAGAAGAGAATACAGGGGAAAAAAACGATCATAAACACCATCAAACTCAAATAATCAAGGGGAAGAAAAAAGCAAAGAAGCAATCAAAAAAAGAAAAGCTATCAGAAAACAAAAGATAAAATGGTTATAGGAAACCCTCATATATCAATCATTACCCTAAATGTAAATGCACTGAACTTACCAATAAAAAGACACAGAGTAGTAAACGGGATTAAAGAACAAAAACCAATCTTATGCTGTCTATAAGAGACATACCTCAGCCACAAGCACAAACACAGACTCGAGGTGAAAGGGTGGAAAAAAATACTCCAAGTAAATGGCACCCAGAGAAGAGCAGATGTAGCTATACTTATATCTGACAAAGCAGACTTCAAGATCAAAAGATAATAAGTAACAAAAATGGACATTTCATAATGATAAAGGGGACAATACAACAAGAAGATATTACACTTATTAATATATATGCCCCCAACCAAGAAGCACCAAAATTTACAAAGCAACTACTAACAGATCTAAAAGGAGAAACTGACAAAAACACAATTATAGTAGGGGACTTAAACACCCCATTGACAGCCATGAACAGATCATCCAAACAGAAAATGGATGAAGAAATATCAGCTTTAAATGATACATTACAGCAACTGGACACAATTGACAGTTACAGGACACTTCGTACTAAAACACAGGACTATAGAATCTTTTCTGGTGCACATGGAATGTTTTCAAGGATAGACCACATGCTAGGACACAAAAGCTAGCCTCAGCAAATTTAAGAAGATCAAAATCATACCAAGGGAATTCTCCAATCACAAAGCTTTGAAAATGGAGATCAACTACAAAAAGAAAGCAGAAAAAACCACATATACACAGAGATTAAACAACATGTTATTAAAAAATGACTGGATCAAAGAAGAGATTTAAAAATACATAGAATCAAATGACAATGAAAACACAACATACCAAAATTACTGGGATGCAGCAAAAGCAGTAATAAGAGGAAAATTTATATCACTACAGGCCTTTCCCAAGAAACAAGAAAATTTACAAGTAAACAACTTAATATCACATCTTCAAGAACTAGAAAAAGAAGAACAAAAAACCTCAAATCCAGCAGAAGGAAGGAAATCATAAAAATTAAAGCAGAACTAAATAAAATAGAGAATAAAACAAAACAATAGAAAAAATTAATACAACAAAGAGCTAGTTCTTTGGAAAAAATTAATAAAATTGACAAACCCCTGGCTAGATTCACCAAGGGAAAAAGAGAAAACACACAAATAATCTGAATTAGAAATGAAAGAGGGGAAACTACAACTGATACCACAGAAATATAAAGGATCATATAAAAATACTATGAAGGACTATATGCCACCAAACTTTGCAACCTAGAAAAAATGGAGAAGCTTTTAGAAACATGTAGTGTGCTTAAACTGAGTAAAGAAGAACTGGATAACCTAAAAAAAAACAACGATAAACAATAAGGTAATTGAAACAATCATCCAAAACCTTCCCAAAAGCAATAGTTCAGGACCATATGTTCTCACTAATGAGTTTCACCAGGCATTCAAAGAGAAACTAACACCTACCCTCCTCAAACTTTTCGAACAATTGAAGAAGAGGCAATACTTCCCAACTCATTCTATGAGGCCAACATTACCCTAATACCAGAGCTTGGCAAGGATGTCAAAAAAAGAGAAAACTATAAACCAATATCTCTGATGAACACGGATGCAAAAATCCTAAACAAAATACTAGCAAATAGAATACAACAATGCATTAAAAAGATTATACATCACGATCAAGTGGGATTCATCCCAGGGGCACAAGGATGGTTCAACACAAGCAAATCAGTCAATGTGATACACCACATAAATAAAATTAAAGATAAAAATCATATGATTATATCAATTGATACAGAAAAAGCATTTGACAAGATACAACATCCAATTATGATCAAAACACTTAATAAAATGGGTATAGAAGGAAAGTACCCCGATATAATGAAGGCCATATATGACAAACCCTCAACGAATGCCATACTGAATGGGAAAAAACTGAAACCTTTTCTTCTAAAATCAGGAACAAGACAGGGCTATCCCCTGTCACCACTGCTATTCAACATAGTGCTGGAAGTTCTAGCCAGAGCCCTTAGGCTGGAAAAAGAAATAAAATGCATCCAAATTGGAAACAAAGAAGTTAAAATGTCACTTTTTTCAGAGATATGATCCTTTCTACGGAAAACCCTAAAGGCTCCACTAGAAAACTGCTAGAAATAATAAATGAATACAGTAAAATTTCAGGATACAAAATCAATGTACAAAATTCCACAGCATTTTTATATACAAAGAATGAAACTTCATTAAAGAAATGAGAAGAAAGATACTGTTTGTAATTAAAACAAAAAATAAAATAAAATACTTAGGAATAAACTTAACAAAGAATGTGAAAAGTTTATACACAGAAAACTGTAAGTCACTATTAAAAGAAATTGAAGAAGATACATTGAAATTGAAGAATATTCCATGTTCATGGATTGGAAGAATCAACATAGTTAAAATGGCCATGTTACCCAAAGCAATATACAGATTTAATGCAATTCCCATCAAAGTCCCACAGACATTCTTTTAAGAAATAGATAAAAAAAAAATTATCAGATTTATATGGAACCACAAAAGGCCCCAAATTGCCAAAGCAATTCTTTAAAAAAAGAAAAATAAGGCTGAAGGCATCACGCTTCCTGACTTCAGTTTATACTACAAAGCGTCAATAGTCAAGACAGTTTGGTATTGGCAGAGAAACAGAGATACAGACCAATGGAACAGAATTGAAAATCCAGAAATAAACCCACAAACATACAGACAGATAATCTTTGACAAAGGAGCAAAAAATATAAAATGGGGAAAAGAAAACCCCTTCAGTAAATGGTGCTGGGAAAATTGGAGAACCACATGCAAAAGAATGAATCTGGACTGTGAACTGTTACCATATATCAAACTTAAATCAAAGTGGATTGAGGGCATCCACAAAAGAACTGAAACTATAAAGTGCATAGAAGAAGGCATCAGCACTAAATGTACAGACCTTGGGCTCAGAGAGCACTTTATGAACTTGACCCCAAAGGCAAGGGAAATAAAAGCAAAAATAAATGAATGGGACTATATCAAACTAAAAACCTTCTACACAGCAAAGGACATCATCAACAAAGTAAAAAGGAAACCAACCAAATGGGAGAAAATAATTGCAAACAATGACTCTGACAAGGGGCTAATATCTAATATATATATATATAAAGAATTCATACATCTCAACAACAGGAAAACAAATTATCCAATTAAAAAATGGGCAGAAGACCTTAACAGGCACTTCTTTCCTGAAGACATACAAACAGCCAACAGATATATAAAAAATGCTCAACATCACTAGCAATTAGGGAAATGCAAATTAAAATCACAATGAGATACCGCCTCACACCTGTTAGAATGGCTAAAATTAACAAGACAAGGAATAACAAGTGCTGGAAAGGCTGTGGACAAAAAGGAACCCTCATATATTGGTGGTGGGAATATAAAGAATTGGTACAACCACTGTGGAAGGCAGTGTGGAGATTCCTCAAAAAATTAGGAATGAAATTGCCATATGATCCAGCAATCCCTCTACTGGATATCTACCCCCCAAAAAACTGGAAACCTTAATCCTCAAAGATATATGTACCCCAATGTTCATCACAGCACTTTTCACTGTGGCCAAGTTGAGGAATCAACCAAAATGCCATCTGATAGATGGCTAGATAAAGAAATTGTGGTACATTTATACAATGGAATACTACTCAGCAATAAGAAAAGATGAAATACGGCGATTTGTGACAACATGGATGGAACTTGAAAACATGCTATTAAGCGAAATAAGTCAGAATGAAAGAATCAAGAAACATATGACCTCACTTATAGGTGGAATGTAAAACTAAAAGTAACAAAGAAACAAAAACTCATGGACACAGTCAATAGTTCAATGGTTACCTGAGGGTAAAGGGGGAAGGTGGGTGAGAGTGCTGGATGTGGGGGAGTAGGGAGAGGGACTCAAACTTATAATGATGGAAAGTGAGCTGATTCTGGGTGGTGTTGTATAGACAATATAATGTAGAATTGTACACCTGGAAACAATGTCATTGATATCAATTAATGTCACCCCAATAAATTTAACAAACAAAAAAAAACTATGTGCTAAAAAACACAGAATTCAAGATCACAGTTCTGAAAACACCCAAAGAGATCAAACAAAGAGAGCTAAGCATAGAAAACCAGCTACATGTTCTCAGAAAGGAAATCTGTGGGTGGCCGGGATGTCCCGGCACTGGGGACCACTGATCCTGGAGCTTCTCCAAAGAAACTTACAAGCAGCCAATGGCATGCCTTGGACTTTACTGTGGGAAGACCCTACTATTTAAAAATGATTCAACTGAAATTTATGGAGAATGTGGGGTGTGTCCAAGGGGACAGAGAACAAATGCACAGAAATACTGTCAGCCTTGCACAGAGTCTCCAGAACTGTATGACTGGCTCTATCTTGGGTTTATGGCGATGCTGCCTCTTGTCTTACACTGGTTCTTCATTGAATGGTACTCAGGGAAAAAGAGTTCCAGTGCACTTTTCCAACATATCACCACATTGTTTGAATGCAGCATGGCAGCTGTTATCACCTTACTTGTGAGTGATCCAGTCAGTGTTCTTTATATTCGTTCATGTCGAGTATTGATGCTTTCTGATTGGTACACGATGCTTTACAACCCAAGTCCAGATTATGTTACTACAGTGCACTGTACTCATGAAGCTGTCTACCCACTCTACACCATTGTATTTATCTATTATGCATTCTGCTTGGTATTAATGATGCTGCTTCGACCTCTTCTGGTGAAGATTGCCTGTGGGTTAGGCAAGTCTGACCGATTCAAAAGTATTTATGCTGCACTTCACTTCTTCCCGATTTTAACCGTGCTTCAGGCAGTTGGCGGAGGCCTTTTATATTATGCCTTCCCATACATTATATTAGTATTATCTTTGGTAACTCTCGCTGTGTGCATGTCGGCTTCTGAAATAGAGAACTTCTATGATCTCCTGGTCAGGAAGAAAAGACTCATTGTTCTTCAGCCATTGGTTACTTCATGCCTATGGAATAATCTCCATTTCTAGAGTGGATAAGCTTGAGCAAGATCTACCCCTTTTGGCTTTGGTGCCCACACCTGCCCTCTTTTACTTGTTCACTGAAAAGTTTACAGAACCTTCACGGATACTCTCAGAAAGAGCCAATGAACACTAAACGTAAAATGCCAAAATAAAGAGAGAGAGAGAAAAGAAACCAAAACAACCCTAAGAAGTATTCTTAACAAAAAAGGAAAGAAATAAAAAATGTATTAGAACTCTTCTGTCATGCATGGGAGTAATATTCATAGTATATCTTAATGGTTTTGGTTACTTTGATTTTGTTTTTGACATAAGAGACTTTGTGGTTAGACCTGGAAAATACAAAATACTATAATACATTTGCATAGCATAGTACACTATACACTTATAGCACACTACTATACAACATTAGAAACCTATTAGCAAGCACTTGTCTCTAGCAACAATTTACTTGTTAGACTAAAATAATGTTCCTGTATACCTAGCAATGAGTTGTTTCCATTTTTAAGAAAAACTCTAACAAGTATAATCGAAACTCCTTAGCATCAACACAGTTGTACATTCCTGTTGTGCTTCAATTTGTCTTTAAAATTTTTTTTATTTATTTTATTGTTAAATTTAATGTGATGACATTGGTTGGTAACAATTAGGTAGTTTCCAGATGTACAAGTCCACATCACCTCACCCATGCATCCCATTATGTGCCCACCTCCCAGAATCAGGTCCCCCTCCAACACCGTATATCTGGTGCCCACTCCCACCGCCCCCCACAACTCTCCCTCCCCGCTTCTCCCCCTTCTCCAGGTAACCACCAAACTATTGAGTGTGTCCATAATGCTGGTGACCTCTCCCACATCCCCTCCCTCTCTCCTTCCCAGCTCCTCGCCTTCCCTCAGGCAATCACCAAGTTATTGAGTGTGTCCATAATGCTGGTGCCCTCTCCCATCTCCCCTCCCTGTCTCCCTCCACCCTCATCCCCTTCCCTCAGGCAATCACCAAGTTATTGGGTGAGTCCATAGGTCTCTGTGTCTTTGTTACTTTCAGTTTTATATTTCACCTATAAGTGAGGTCATATGTTTCCTGATTCTTTCAGTCTGACTTATTTTGCTTAATAAGATGGTCTCTAGGTCCATCCATGTTGTCACAAATGACTGTACTTCATCATTTCTTATTGCTGAGTAGTATTCCATTGAGTAAATGTACCATATCTTCTTTATCCAGTCATCTATCGAAGGGCATTTTGGTTGTTTCCATGTTCTGGCCACTGTGAACAGTGCTGCGATGAACATGCGGGTACGAACAACTTTAAAGATTAAGGTTTTCAGGTGTTTTGGGTAGATGCCCGGTAGAGGGATGGCTGGGTCATATGGTAATTCCATTCGTAATTTTTTGAGGAATATCCATACAGCCTTCCATAGTGGTTGTACCAGTTTACATTCCCACCAGCAGTGTATGAGGGTTCCATTTTCTCCACAGCCTCTCCAGCACTTGTTATCCCTTGTCTTGTTCATTATAGCCATTCTAACAGGTGTAAGATGGTATCTCATTGTGGTTTTTATTTGCATCTCCCTAATTGCTAGTGAAGTGGAGCATTTTTTCATATACCTGTTGGCCATATGTATGTCTTCATGAGAGAAGTGTCTGTGAAAGTCATCTACCCATTTTTTAATTGGGTTGCTTGTATTTTTCTTGTTGAGTTGTACAAGCTCTTTGTATATTTTTGATATTAGCCCCTTATCAGAGGCATTGTTTGCAAATATCTTCTCCCAGTTGGTTGGTTGCCTCTTTGCTTTCTTGATGGTTTCCTTTGCAGCACAGAAGCTTGATAAGGTCCCATTTGATTATTTGTGCTTTTATTTCCCTTGCCAATGAGGTCAGATTCATAAAGTCCTCCCTGAACCCCAGGGCTATAAGTTTAGTGCCAATGTTTTCTTCTATGCAATTTATTGTTTCCTTCCCTATTTGGAGGTCTTTAATCAATTTTCAGTTAATTTTGGTATATGGTGAGAGATCACAGTCCACATTCAGCCTTTTGCATGCGGTTTTCCAATTTTCCCAGCACATTTACTGAAGAGGCTTTCTTTTCCTTACTGTATATTTTTTGATCCTTTATCAAAAATAATCTGTCCATAAATTTGTGGGTTTATTTCTGGGTTTTCTTTTTTTTTTTTTAATAAGTTTGTTGTTTTTTTCTTAATATATATTTTTTTATTTATTTATTTTGACAGAGGAGAGAGAGAGGGAGAGATACAGAGACAGAGAGAGAACTGAACTAGGGGAGGTCCCAGTTCAGCATATGGTTCCGCATGGGCTGGGGCCGGGATTCGATCCTCGGTCCCCGGCGCTGCAAAGTGAGCGCCCAACCCACTGAGCTATCCTGGCTTCCCCATATTTCTGGGTTTTTAATTCTATTCCATTGGTCTGTGGGTCTGTTTTTCTGCCAGTACCAAGCTGTTTTGATTACTGAGGCTTTGTAGTACAGATAAAAGTCAGGCAGTGAGATGCCCCCAGCTTTATCCTTTTTTTCTTAGGATAGCTTTTGCGATTTGTGGTTTATTGTGGTTCCATACAAATTTGATAATTTTTAAATCTATTTCTTGAAGGAATGACTGTGGGATTTTGATGGGAATGGCATTGAATCTGTATATTGCTTTGGGGAGTATGGCTATTTTAACTATGTTAATTCTTCCAATCCATGAACATGGAATGTCTTTCCATTTCTTTGTATCCTCTTTAATTTATTTTAAGAGTGTCTTATAGTTTTCAGTGTATAAGTCCTTCACGTTCTCTGTTAGATTTATTCCTAGGTATTTCATTTTTTTTGTTTGCAATGGCAAAGGGAATGGATCTTCTCATCTCTTTCTGAAGTTTCATTGTTGGCATACAAAAATGCAGTTGATTTTGAGACATTGATTTTGTATCCTGCAACTCTACTGTATTTGTCTATTATTTGTAATAGATTTCTGATAGAGTCTTTAGAGTTTTCTATATGCAGGATCATGTCATTTGCAAAGAGTGACAGTTTAACTTCTCTCCCGATTCTAATACCTTTTATTCCTTTCTCCTGTCTGATTGCTCGGGCTAGAACTTCTAGTACTATGTTGAACAGCAGTGGTGACAGGGGGCAACCCTGTCTTGTTCCTGATTTTAGGAAAATAGGCTTCAGTTTTTCCCCACTCACTATAATATTTGCTGAGGGTTTGTCATATATGGCCTTTATTATGTTGAGGTACTTTCCTTCAATTCCCATTTTATTCAGTGTTTTTATCATAAATGGGTGTTGTATCTTGTCAAACGCTTTTTCTGCATGGATTGAGATAATCATGTGGTTTTTATCCTTTGTTTGGTTTATTTGCTGGATTACATTGATTGATTTGAGTATGTTGAACCATCCTTGTGCCCCTGGGATGAATCCCACTTGGTCATGGTGAATAATCTTTATAATGCATTGTTGTATTCTGTTAGCTAAAATTTTATTTAAGATTTTTGCATCCGTGTTCATCAGTGAGATTGGCCTATAGTTTTTTCCTTTGGTATTGTCTTTCCCAGGTTTTGGTATTAGGGTGATATTAGCTTCATAGAAAGGGTTGGGTAGTACTGCCTCCTCTTGAATGTTCTGGAGTAGTTTGAGGAGGATGGGCGTTAGTTCTTCTTTGAATGACTGGTAGAATTCATTGGTAAAGCCATCTGGTCCAGGCCTTTTGCCTTTGGGCAATTTTTGGAAAATTGTTTCAAGTTCTGTACTGTTGATTGGTCTATTGAGGTTATCCAAATCTTCTTGGTTCAATTTAGGTAAACTATATGTTTCTAGAAATGTGTCCATTTCCTCTAGGTTGTCAAATTTGTTGGCAAAGAGTCTTTCATAATAATCTCTTATGATTGTTTGTATTTCTGCAGCATCAGTTGTAATCGCTCCCCTATCATCCCATATTCTGGAAATATGAAATTTTTCTCTTTGTCCTTTGGTGAGCCTAGCCAGTGGTTTGTCAATTTTATTGAGTTTTTCAAAGAACCAGCTCTTTGTGGCATTAATTTTATCTATTGTTTTTCTATTCTGAATTTCATTAAGTTCTGCTTTCACTTTTATTAATTCTTTTCTTCTGCTGGCTTTGGGGGACCTCTGTTCTTCTTTTTCTAGCTCCATAAGATGAGATGTGAGGGTGTTTACTTGTATTTTTTTTTGGTTCTTGAGATAGGCCTGTAATGATATAAATTTCCTTCTTAATACTGCTTTTGCTGTGTCCCAGAAATTTTGGTACGTTGTATTTTCATTGTCATTCGTTTCTACAAATTTTTTAATCTCTTGTTTTATTTCCTCTTTGACCCAGTCACGTTTTAATAGCATGTTGTTCAATCTCCACGTATATGTGGTTCTGTCTGCACTTGATCATTTGCAATTGATCTCTAGTTTCAACGCTTTGTGGTCTGAGAATACACTTGGTATGATTTTGATGCTCTTAAATTTGGTGAGGTTGGATTTAAGTCCCAGGATATGGTCTATCCTTGAAAATGTTCCATGTGCACTAGAGTAAAGTGTATAGCCCTTTGTTGTAGGATGGAATGACCTGTAAATGTCAATTATGTCCAGTTCCTGTAACGTATCATTTAAAGCTGCAATCTCCTTATTTAGTTTCTGCTTGGATGATCTGTCCAATGTTGTCAGGGGGGTGTTTAGATACCCTACTATAATTGTATTTTTGTCTAATTCTCCTTTTAGATTTATTAGTAGTTGCTTTATAAATTTTGGTGCTTCCTGATTCGGAGCATATATATTAATGAGTGTGATGTTTTCTTGTTGTATTGTCCCTTTTCTCAAGATGAGAAAGACATCTTTATGTCTTATTATTTTTTTATCCTGATGTCTTTTTCATCAGAAATCAGTATGGCCACTCCAGCTTTTCTCTGACTGCCATTAGCCTGGAGTATTGTTTTCCATCCTTTTACCCTGAGTGTATGTTTGTCCCTATGACTGAGGTGTGTCTCTTGTATGCAGCATATGGTTGAATTTTGTTTTTTAATCCAGTCTGCTACCCTGTGCCTCTTTATTGGTGAATTCAGTCCATTTACATTCAGGGTGATGATTGATATATGAGGATGTCCTGTATCCATTTCTTCTTTTCTTTTTATTTTTTTGTTGTCCCAACTTTTCTCCATTTATTTTGATTTCTGGATTCAGGTCGGATAGCCTCCTTTAGTATTTCTTGGAGTGCCGGTTATGAGCTGGAGAATTCCCTCAGCTTCTGTATATCTGTAAAGGCCTTAATTCCTCCTTCATATTTAAATGTTAATTTTGCTGGATAGTTAATTTTTGGCTGGAAATTTCTCTCTTTTAATATTTTGAAGATTGGGCTCCACTCCCTCCTGGCTTGCAGAGTTTCTGCTGATAAGTCTGGTGACAGCCTGATAGTTTTTCCTTTGAAAGTTATATTTTGTTTTTCCTTGGCCACCTTGAGGATTTTTTCTTTGTCATTAATTTTTGTCATCTTCAGATTAATTCGCCTTGATCTGCTTGGGTCTAGGTTGTTAGGGCTCCTGCTTTCCTCCTGGATTTGGGCTGTAATTCTTTCCACAGGTTAGGGAAATTTTCATCCACTATTTGTTTTAGTAGACTCTGAGAAGCGTTCATCTTGCTTCCTTCTGGTACCCCTATTATTCTAATATTGTTCTATCTGATGGAGTCAGAGAGTTGTTGTATGACTCTTTCTTTTCTCTTGATTCTCCTTTCTCTTTCTTCTTCCCTCTGTGACATTTACATGCTTGTATCTTTGATTTCACTCATCCTTTCCTCTAGCTGGCCAGCCCTGTTTTCTATGCTGGTCAGTTCTTTTTTCAGCTCTCCCATGATGCCTTTCATTTCAAGGAGTTCCTTTTGGTTCTGCTCTAGCTTCTCAATTTTATTGGTAAAGTACTCATTTTGCTCAGAAAATTTCTTGTTGAGGTCATTTAACTGTGTCTGGGTACTTTGCCAGCATTGAGTGAGCTCTCTGAGTGTCTTGATTATTGCAGCCCTGAATTCTGTTTCACTTAGATTTGATTCCAAGTGTGCAAGGTCCTTTACTAAAGAATGCCCCTGATGTTCTGGAGGGGCTTTTGATTCTGAGGTGTGCCTTGTGTTTGATGTGGTTCTTTGTGCTTTACGCATAAGTCTGTTTTCCCTCTGGGGGTTTGCCTATCAGATGGGCTTCTCTTTATTTTTTGTTTTGGGCTTAGTTGTAGGAGAAGGAGATTTTGGGAGAGGGTTGGGGGAAGCAGACAGCTTCTTTTTTTCTCCTGGGGCACTTCCGGTTGCTGTCTTATCTGTTAGATAGCAGGGTAGTAAAGGTGTGGCCAGGAGTGGGGTCATGTGAATAGGAGCTAGGGCTGGCCTGAGACACAATAGCAAATTTCTCTTTCAGCAAGGGGGCTGGTGGTTCAATGTGGGTGGAGCGCAGGAGCTCTGGTCTTTCTCTCCTCCACCTGGCTGCCCCTCCTTCAATTGTGCCTGTAAGCCACGCAGGGCAGTGCTTAGATGGGCTGGGGCTTGGCAGAGGCCTCAGTGGGCTGTGCCATCCCGCGCGCAGGCAATGACTCCGCGGCATCCCGGTCAGCAGCCCAGTGGCGCGCATGGGCTGCAGCGCCCCAGCGACCTGGTGGGCGGGATGCCGAAAGCCTAGTTGTGCACTTGCGCACTGGCAGCGGCACCGCAGCAGCCTGTTGAGCGGGGTGCCAAAAGCCTGGTTGCGCAATGGCAAGCAGTCACCGGTGCCTAGTCAGCCCAGTGGGTGGGGTGCCGAAAGCCCAGTTGCGTGCTTGCACGCTGGCAGCAGCACCACGGTGGCCTGGTGGGCGTGGCGCCAAAAGCCCGGTTGCACGCACACAGCGGTGCTGCAGCGGCCCAGTGGGCTGGGCACTGAAAGCCGTGTGCACACAAGTCGCAGCTCAGCCGGCAGCCGCTCTAGGCCTGCAGCTCTGTTGAGACAACCAGATTCACTCCAAGCACGTCCAATGCAGCTATACCCACTCAAGCCCCAGCCCTCACTCCAAGAGCCCTGTCTTCAGAAGGCGCTCCCTCACAGTCAATCTCCTCTGTAAATCAGGGGTGCTGAGCTGTTGTGGGCTGGTGCCCTGCTCTCACTCTGTCCACTGGGAAGTGCAGCCGTCCTGCTCCACAGTCCCTGTTCCACTTTAGGCTCCATGATCTGATTAGGACACTGCGTGCTGTCCCTTGAGTTCAGATGTTAAATTGTCCACAGTCTTGTGGGGCTTCCACGCTCCCTAGGTCTTGGCTTCCAGCCCACCCTCAATCCAGCTCCACTTTGATCGTAGTCCCCCAATTCCCCTTTGTTTTTGCCAGCCCTGAGCCGTGCTTCGAGTCTCTGTCCTCAAACCGCTTCTTCTCCTTCCCTCTCCCGCTCTCCCCTTTTTTCTCTAACCTTTGGGTGTTGTTCTGCATTGTGTGGTTCTCTTAGTTGAGGTTGCTTCTCAGGGTTTCCCCTGTGGATTCCCCTCTGTTCACAAATCCCTTCCCAGGCAGTTATCGGCGTTCTCCTCTCATGCCATCTTTTTTTTTACCCCACCTAAAAATTTTGAATTATAAAGATATACATACTTGTGGGGTCTGATGGTAAACATGGAAATAAAGTATGTTGTTTTTCTGTTATCTATTTATTTTCACCAATACAGTATTTTGATCTATTATAAAGTAGAGCATAATTTATATAATAGGTTGTCTTTTACAGGCAGTTTGGTTGAAGATATCTTCAGATTATTCCTATAAAAAATAATAATGTGGGGAAGCCGGGATGGCTCAGTGGGTTAAGCGCTCGCTTTGCAGCACCGGGGACCGGGGATCAAGTCCCGGACCCGGCCCTTGCGGAACCATATGCTGAGCTGGGAGCTCCCCCAGTTCAGTTCTCTCTCTCTCTCTCTCTCTCTCTCTCTCTCTCTCTCTCTCTCTCTCTCTCTTTCTCTCTCTCTGTCAAAAATAAAATAAATAAATAAAAATATATTTTAAAACAAATAAAAAAAATAATGATGAAATCTTAACTACAAAATGTCTAAAATGTTCTGACAGTATTTACAGTACCTGTTCCCTTTTTCTTACATCTCATTTTTTAAAGATACATACACATGCCATATTTTTTTATTCTTAGACACATTTTTTTTCACATTGTGACATCTCTGAATTAGGCTGCATCTTATAATTGATGGCTTTTTAGATTTAACAAAACACAGAGTATATACGGAATATAAACATTTTTCCTGTGGTTGGCTCTTGATAGGTGTACTGCTTCCCAACTTTTATGCTCTGAAGAGTTCAAGAGATTTATGGTTGTATCCATGAAAGCAAAATGAGATTTTTAGCATTTAACCTGATAATCTTGACTGTGTTTCCATTAGTATTGCTTAGAATGTTATTGACTGATTTTGCTATTTGTGGAGGTTGCATGAGTTTGTTAAATCTAAACTGTAAGACTTCCATTAACAGTTGTAGTTATGAAAGGAAGTATAGTCACTTTTTATGTAGTTTTATTTATGCCTTTTGAATTCACAGCAGTTGTATCTGTCAAATTATTAGTTTTTCTTTAATGTGTTCTTCACAGTACATTCAATTGGGAAATGGACATTTTTGATATGTATATGTTTCTTCTTTTCTCTAGGAATAAAAATAAAATGTAAAAATTCAAAAAAAGAATGAAAGGAAATCTGTGAACAAAAGAAGTACTTTCACAAAGATATTTAGGGATGCCAGGATGGCTCTGTGGGTTAAGCCCCAGAGTCCAAGGATCAAATCCCAGCTCAGGCTCATGCAGACCCTATGCTAAATAAGGGTGTGGCCCCCAGTTCAGTTCTCTTCAGGGTAAGTCTTCTATGTGGGAGGCTTCGGTTCAGTACCCAGCTCATAGAGGTGTGCCTCCCATGCGGAAGGTCCCCAGCCCAGTTCCTGCCCTACGCGGCCCCCTACCCACCTGTGTGGAATGAAACTATGTGGAAAACTAATGATGTACAACTATGGAGACTGCTCTGGGCCTTCTCCCTTCTCTATGTGTCTCTCTGTCTCTGTCTTTCTCAACAACCAAAAAAGGAAAACAAAATCTCATGGACAATAGCAATATTTTAGTGGTTACCTGAGAGTAAGAGAGGTGGGAATAGAAGAAGAGGAAGGGAAAGCTAAATATATGGTGATGGAAAGAAAGCTGATACCGGTGGTGAACACATAGATGAAGTACTACAGAATTGTTCACCTGGAACCTCTGTAATATTTACTAAGCAAATGTCACCCTCAATAAATTTAACAATTAAAAATTTTAAAACAAACTACAAGCCAGGAGGGAGTAAGATCAAGTATTCAAAATATTGAAAGCGAGAAATTACCAATCAAGAATAATCTATCTAAGAAAATTATCCTTTAGATATGAAGCAGGAATAAAGACATTTTCAGACATACAGAAAATGAGGGAATTCTTCAGCACAAGGCCAACATTTCAAAAAACATTAAAGGAGGTTATATGACTTGCAAAACAAAGGTAAAAATAAATGGAAATAAATTGGGACAACAAAAACCTAAAGGGGAGAAAGTAAAAGTTTAAACATCCAAAGAGAATGGAGACAAGAAATAGCCTTAAGAATAGGGACAACTCAATGCATAGACAATATAACATAGAATTGTACATGTGGAAACAATGTACTTGTTATCAACCCATGTAACCCCAATAAGTTTAACAGTAAAAAAAGAAGGGGAACAGCTGCATGTATAAAACTTTCTTTTACATAAACTTCATGGTAACCACTCAAAAAAAAAAAAAATTAGAACTGAGACACGTACCCCTCCCCCAAAAAAAAGAAAACAGGAAAAAATCATAAAACACCATCAAACTAAATTAACTTACAGAAAGAAAAAAGAAAGGAAACAATCAAAACAATGAGCTACCAGAAACCAAAAGATAAAATGGCTACTAGAAATTCTTATGTATCAATCACCACCCTAAATTCAAATAGACTGAATTTACCAATAAAAAGACACAGGGTAGCAAACTGGATTAAAAGACAAAACCCACCTTATCCTGCTGCCAAGATGCACAGCTCAGCCACAAGGACAAATACAGACTCAAAATGAAAGGGTGGAAAACAATTCCCCAAGCAAATGGCAGCCGGAGAAAAGCAGGTATAACCATACTTATATCTGATGAAAGCGACTTCAGGATAAAAAAGGTAATAAAAAGCAAAGATGGTCCTTTTGTAACAATAAAGGAAAAAATAAAAGAACAAGACATGACACCCTTTAATATTTCTACCTCCCAAGCAAAACGTACCAGAATTTATAAAGCAACTACTAACAGAACTAAAAGGAGAAACTGACAAAAACATAATTATAATATGAAACCAACTTAAACATGCCATTGACAGTCATGGGCAGATCATCTAAACAGAAAATAAATAAGAAAATATCAGTTTTAAATAATGCATTACAGTAACTGGACATGATTGACATTTACAGGATATTTTATCCTACAATACATGACTACATTTTTTTTTTCTAGTGTACATGGAATATTCTCAAGAACAGACCATATGCTGGGACACAAAGCTAGTCTCAGCAAATTTAATTGGGGTTTTTTTTGTTGTTTTTTTTGACAAGGAATAACAAGTGCTGGAGAGGCTGTGGAGAAAAAGGAACCCTCATACACTGCTGGTGGGAATGTAAACTAGTACAACCACTATGGAAGACAATACGGAGGTTCCTCAAAGAATTAAAAGTACAATTACCATATGATTCAGCAAATACCTTTTCTGGGTATCTACCAAAAAAAATCACTTGAATACCTTAGTCACAAAGGTATGTGTACCCAAATGTTTATAGCAGCACTGTTCACGGTGGTCAAATCATGGAAACAACCAAAGTGTTCTTTGATAAATGACTGGATAAAGAAATTGTGGTACATTTACAGAATGGAATATACTCGGCAATAAGAAAAGATGTAATACATGGATGGACCTTCAGATCATCATGTTAAGCAAAATAAGTCAGACTGAAAAAATTAACAACCATATGACTTCCCTTATATGTGGAATATAAAACTAAAAGTAACAACAAAAAACAGACTCATAAACATAGTCAACAGCTTAGTGGCTACCAAAAGTTAAGGGGGGAATGGGTGGTTGAAAAGGGAGTGAGCATAAAGCATGTGGTGATGAAAGGAAAACTGACTCTGGGTGGTGAGCACACCATGCAATACATTAATGATGTAATGCAGAATTGTATACCAAGAACCTATGTAATTTTTTACAGACCAATGTTACCCCCAATTAATTTAACAATTAAAAAAAATAAAATGATACAATGAAATCTGCCCCTCAGGAATGTGGTTTATACATACAACAAAATATTTAGCATTTATAATTTTAAAAAATCTTGCCTTTTGCAACAGCATGGATGATCCTGGAGAATATTATATGAAGTAAAATAAGCCAGACTTTAACAACAACAACAAACATACTGTATGATGTCTTTACGAGTGAAATCGAAAATAGTTAAACTTATATAAACAGAGGTAGAATGGTAGCTTCCAGGGCTGTGGGAAGGTTCAAATGGGAAGATGTTTGTCAAAGGGTACTAAATTTTAGTTACATAAGTTCTTGAGATCTATAAAGAATAGTACCTACAACTAACAATACTGTATTGTTTTCTTTAAATTTGCTAAGAGTATAGATCTTAAGTGTTCTTACCATAAAATAAAAATAATAATGGTAGTTAATGAAAACTTAGGAGATGATGATGTGGCCTTGGTAGTGGTAATGGTTTCAAGATGTATACATTAAATATGTACAGTTTTTTCACATGTCAATTACACCTTTTTAAAGTAGTTTTTAGGTGAAGCTGGGATGGCTCAGCAGGTTAAGAGCTCGCTTTGCAGCCCCAGAGCCCAAGGATCAAATCCCGGCTCCGACCCAGGCGGACCCATATGCTGACCTGGGGTGTGCCTCCAGTTCAGTTCTTACGAGGGCCTATGCGGGAGGCTTCCAGCCCAGTTCCTGCCTTGCGCAGCCCCGCGCCCACCTCTGGGCCGTCCCCCTTCTCTCTGTCTCTGCTTATCTCTCTCTCTGTCAAAAAACAATAAAAATACATTTTTAAGTAGCTTTTATAGGCTATAGGGAGTGAATGATGAACATAAATAACAAAAATAATGTTCAGCATTCAGATTCAAATATATTAAATTTCACTCTTACTTTCTATTTTTTCACAGGTATTATTTCTTGTTCTCCCTTTGTTCTCAATATCACTATTTCTTCCTCTATCACATACTTTTAAATCTCTCACTATGCACCAAGTCATCATTAAGGTCTTCAACATCCATTGACATATGGCTGAAAAGATTTTGAAATTACATTTATTTCTAGCTTAACCAGAAGACAAGTGGAAGTGAGAAATTCGGGAGATTAGACAACGAGAGATAGTATTTTTTTTAAAAGAGGTTGTTTACGTCATTGGGGTAATACTATCTGTGACCTAACATTTAGCAGTATCTATTTAGTGTCTCCTACATACAATAATATACTATATTAGTTCCTGGATGATGGAATAAATGGAAAAATAACTCAGGAGTTAAAATAGTAAAATGAGTCTCCTTTGAGCTAATTCTATCCAGGGCCTTCACGTTTCTTAAAAAGTAACATTGCTCATTCTGCCCTCTAAGCTTAGCAGGAAACTACTTCCCTATTTATAAGTACAAAAGTACATTTTAAACTAAGAAAACATGTTTTATAATGTATTTATCATTACCATTACCAATTATCCACATGAATTTCTCTTTTGTTTCTCAGTAACATGCATAGTTGAACTCAACTTAAAATTAGGCAGATTTTCTAAAATTGTGGCATCCAAGAATGGCTTACAGCTTTCTGCTCCCCAAGTCCTAATTTCTGTGCCTAATTTTGTGCACTTTGGTATTTGGTGACTTGCGTCTACTTTCCATAATCAACTCAGCTGTTGATTAAGCCCAGTGCAATATCTCCATGGCAATGACTCTGGCATCAGGAGACCCACAGAAGAATCACCTGCTGCCAATATATACAATGGAAGTACCAATTGCACTATTAAATGTCTTGTGATTTTTAGTTAAATGGAACAAAATGCCATGAAGAAACAACTTACATTTGGTCAGGGTCTAAGTTCCCAGACCATCATCACATCTCTTACCCCTGAATAGAGATTAGTAGCTTCTGTCCAATTTTGACTTTTCTGCTTTCTCCACTTCAACTTGGATTCCGTCTTCTGTAGCCTCCGTGCCTCTAGCTACACTTAGGGAGAAGGAGAGGCAAATAGGAGTCCATCTATGAATAACAGACATCCCTCTTGGACTGAACAGTAACATCATTAAGAAACTAGACAATGGACAGGAAATGAGAGTAAACATCTACCCTCCAGTGGCATGTGTGTTTTCACATTTCAGGTAAGAAAAAGAGAAGGGTGATGGCCCAATGCTAGTGCAATACCATTAAAAAATGGAGACAGAAACAATAAAAGATGAGGACTCCAAAAAATATTAATCACAACTATTTAAGCTTTAAGGTACCGGTAACTTTCTGCAAAACTCTGCATATAAATTTTATATACATGATGGCTGTCCAGAAGAAATCAGTCATAAATGCTTCTATTTTTCATATTAAATGTCTGGATACTTTCAGGACAGTGCTCATATGCTAAATTAACTGACACATTGCTCTTTCTATATTTACGTACACACTATCTTGGTTTGCATTTAATTCAATAGGTAGTTAACAATACTTTAATTACAAAATATTTTATTATAAAAAGAACACTGACCATGAGATCTACCCTCTTAATAAATGTTTAAGTGAACAATACCAAGTTGCTAACTTTAGGCAAAATGTTGCACAACAAATCTTTAGAATGTATTCATTCAGTATAACTGGAAATTTGTACAAATTGAGCAACCACTGCCCATTTCCCACTGTCCTCAGGCCTTGGCAACCACCACTTTACTTTGTTTCTATGATTTTGACTCTTTTTTTTTATTATTGATTAAATTTATTGAGGTAACATTGGTTAGTAAAATTATACGGGTTTCAAGTGTATATTTCTGTATTACACTATCTACATACTGCATTGTGTGCTCATCACCCAGAGTTTTAATCTTTTAGATACTTCATATAAGTGGCATTTGTCTTTCTGTAACTGATTTATTTCACTTAGCACAATGTGCTCTGGATTTACTCACATTGTTGCAAATGGCAGGACTTCCTTTTTTTAAGCTAAATAATATCTATTGTATTATAAACCTACAAAATCTTAAATAGCAACTTTTATTTTCCAGAAATAATTGCATAAGGACTAAGTTACAATACCTAAAACAGTTTCGAGAATTTGGTGAGTGCTGGCAAATAATTATAGTTGACAGATATAAAGACACAGAAACCCTGTCTTTTGTGAACATAAAATCAGAAACAGTCAGAAACACCAGCACAAGCTCATAGAGAATGGGTAGACTCAGGAAAAGAACACATGAGTTATTACAATAAGCAGAGGAAGTTAGTACCTACATAATAAACATTTCCAGAGGCAGCTTAGTATTATGGGAATTGTATTCATGTGAACAAAATAAAAAACAACAGAACAAAACAAAACAAAAAAAAACCCCTCTTCTGTTGTTGATCTACTTTCTGGTCTTGGGATCTTCATAGTATTCTCTGAAGTTCAATTTCTTCATCTGTCAAATTAACTACAAGGCTAAAATATCCTTAAAATATCTAACAAATATAATATTTATGACTTGGGCTTTCTGGAGACCCTTCTAGGTAAGAGACAAAGAACTAATTCAACATACCTTTCCCTGCCTACGAAGTGAAATAATCTTTATAAAATATGTTCTGAAACCTGTGGAGTGTAGCAAGCAGTATCAAAGTAATATTCTTAAAACTGCCAGTCCCTTCTCAACTCTAAATTATAATTACAGAGCTAATATTTGTATAACACTTAACCATTGAATAAATATTTTCTTATTCATTTTGGAGAAGCCTTGAAAGTTAGGTTAACTTATATCAGAATGAACCCAATTACAAAGATGGGGTAATTGATGCAGACATGTTCAAGTCCTGAAGCTAATACATGGTGGAGGTGAAGTTTAGTTATAACAAAATTGTAACAGAAATTTTTTTTTAAATACATTCATGTAAAAAAAGGTGACAGAATACTTCTTTTCCTTTCTCATCAACACATTGGTGTAAACATGTGCACATTATACCACATACGTGCACATGCACACACACAAATGCACATGCACATACACAGATTATACTCCTACATCAATCAGAAGATCTATGGTTTATTGCTATTTCTACCAGCTGTGTAAAGTTGACAGTGTCCTCAAATTCTTTGATTCTCAAATATATTGTCTTTATAATGGAGGTATTAAAAGTAATGCCTACCTCCTGGGGTCATTATGAGGACCAAGTGAGAGAATTTACACACACACATATAGTATTTCATCCTATCTAAAATATGAAACATGTGTAAAAAATGTTAGGTCACATTATATTTCTAAAAGATATATATATAAATTTTTATTTATAAACTAATACCAAAATTGTGTCCTATTTTTCTTCCTGGACATGTCAAAAGCAAAACTAATAGACTGAAAGCCTGGGATGCTACTTCTCAAACAACTTAATTGAGAAGGATTTTTGTTTGTTGTTGTTTCTAAGTTTGTGACCTCAACATAACTTATGATGAAGAAACAAAACAAAGAAAAAGGGAGAAAATGAGTGTTTCATGTTTCACAGACCTGTGTAAGCTTATTTATGTCCCTCATAAATAGCATGTCCTTGTGTTTATATAGCAGAAGATCAAATACCTTAAATTCTTAAGGGTCAATCAACATTAAGAAAAATGTAATCAGTTCAATCATAATGTTTACATAAATAATGCCATTGAAATTCAATTCATATATGTGTAAAAATGCTTACATGTGATATTTAAATACTATTTGTTCTTTAAAGCTTTCTACAAAATTGTTTTATCCTCAAGATTTTCAGGACATTTTACTTGTAATGTTTATGATAACCCATCTTTTAAGATGTGTAGTTGTTTGATTCTCTCTTCTTTGAGAAACAACAATTATTTATTAAATGTTTTGGGGTGACATTGGTTAGTAAAAATAAATAGGTTTCAAGTGCACAACTCTATAATACATCATCTATATATTGCATTGTGTGTTCACCACCAAGAGTCAGTTCTCCTTTCATAACCATATATTTGACCCCCTTTACCCTCCTCTACCAACCCCATCACCTCTTACCCTCTGGTAACCATAAAATGCTATCTGTGTCTATGAGTGTTTGTTTGTCTTGTTTATTTGTTGCTTTCAGTTTTATATTTTGCATGAGTGAAATTATTTAGTTCTCAACATTTTTTGTCTGATTTATTTTCCTTAGCATGAAAATCTGAATATTTATCCATGTTGTCACAAAGGTTATAATTTCACCTTTACTTATGGCCAAGTATTATGCCATTGTATATGTATACCACATCTTCTTTGTCCAGTCATCTATCAAGACACTTATATTTGTTTCCATGTCTTAACCACCATAAATAATGCTGCAATGAACATGGGGTTACATGTATCTTTACAAATACATGTTTTCAGGGGTGTTTGTTTGTTTGTTTGTTTGTTTTGGTAGATACCCAGGGCAGGGTTTGCTGACTCATATGGTAGCCCTATTCTTAATTTTTTAAGGAATCTCCATATTATTTTCCATAGAGGATCTACCAATTTACATTTCTACCAGCGTATGTGGGTTCAAAGAGAATAATAATTTTATTAATATTTATACCTGCAGTGCTTAAGACATAACTGCAATCATGAAATTATAAAATATGAGAATTATGAAATAACCTAGTCTAATATTTAAGAGCTCAAAAATCAGTTGAGGTTGATAACTAAATGTATAGATTTAAAATATCGTATAAAATGTGCATCATCGATCCCTATAAAACATCTGTGCTGAGAGACCACTAAGTTTTATTTATATGTGATTAACTACAATTTTATATTTTAAGTTTATACTATATGTCCTCCCTCAAAAAATGAAAAAAAACATTTTTTATTTTTACCAGTTTAATAACTTTCATGAGTGATTCTGACTACAGAGCAATCAGATACCAAAGGATTTATATTGTACTTCAAGATCAGTAACCCTTTCTTCCCGTCAAGTGTGGAACAGGACTCTGAAAATCCAAGTTACTTTCAATCAGGTTTGCAAAGTCTTGGGGAAATAATTTCTCTTAAATTTTTCCTTTCTGGGAAAGTACAGAAAAGGGAGCTTCAATATCTTCCATGAGTTAAATGTTCATTATATTTCTGATGAAAATATTTTTTATCTCAATCCCCAGTGAGCAATATAGTAATGGATGTATTTATTGAGCATCCTTCTGTAATCCTAGGTATTCTTGGTCTTGAGCCATTCTCATGCCTAGAATGAGATAATACTAAGGATTCTCTAACTCTCTGAGCCCTAAGAAATCTGTGGTGACATAAACAAGATATATACCAAGTTAGCTTTTACATTTATATGATAATTATACTGAGAAGCTGTTATGTACTTAAAATGATATGAGATGCTTAGGACAGTTCAGGAGAAGATACTTCACATCTTCCCCTCAAGGGTACACAATCCAATGAAAAATAGGAATAAGAAAATTTCAATACAATATTTTTAAATCAAGTAAATGACACATCAACTTGGCAATCAATATCTGTGTGAATTCTGAAGAAGAAACAATCCTTTTATGAGAGGATACCAAGGAAGCTTTCAAAAGACTGGATTTGGCAGAGAATTGAGAATAATGGTAAAATACTTATATATAAAAAGTGGGTAACAATTACTTTACACCTATTAGAATGGCTATTATCAATAAGACAAATAATAACAATTGTTGAAGAGGCTGTGGAGAAAGAGGAACCCTCACACACTGCTGGTAAGAACACAAATTGGTATAGCCACTGTGAAAAATGGTATGGAGTTTCCTCAAAAAATTAAGAAAAGGGTTACCATATGACCCAGCAATTCCTCTTCTGGGTATCTATGCAAAAAAAAATCTAAAAGCTTTCCTTCACAAGGATATATGTTCTTTGGTGTTCATTGCAGCATTATTCACGGTGGCCAAGACATGGAAACTGCCAAAGTGTCCTTGATAGATGACTGGATAGAGGAGATGTGGTACGTATATACAATGGAATATTTTTGGCCATAAGAAAACATGAAATACTGCCATTTGAGAAGCATGGGTAAATCTTAAGATCATCATGCTAAGCAAAATAAGTCAGAAAAAGTTAAGGACCATATGACTTTACTCATATGTGGGATATAAAACTGAAAGCAACAAAAAAATAAGACAAACATACAAAATATAGAAACTCTTGGACACAGACAATAATTTAGTGGTTACCAGAGGGTAAGGAAAGAGAGTGGTCAAATATATGGTGATGGAAGGAGAACTGACTCTGGATGATGAGCACACATTGTAACAAATAGGTGATGTGTTACAGAATTGAACACTTGAAACCTATATAATTGTGCTAATCAATGTCATCCCAACAAATTATATATATATATATATATATATATATATATATATATATATATATATAACAAACTAACATGAGTAAAGAATAGAAGCAAGAAAGGATGTAACATATTTGCACAATACTAATGTATCCATAGAAACATAGTTTGGTCCCCAAAACAAGGCAGTGAAAACAAAAAAGTTTGAACTTTATGTTATAGCCATGAGTAAAATTTTTGAGGAGGGTAATAATATATTACAATTTATATATTAGAAGATTAGTCTTGCATCAGGGGAAAATAGATTGAAGAGATGAAAGATAGCTATAATGTGATTTTAGAATGAGATAAGAAAAGTGATGAAAAAAGAAGAGTCTGAGGAAAGACTGTGATTCTCTCTATAGGAAAAAGAACCCTGACTGAGACAGGCATTTGGAGAATGTGTAGATGTATTTCATCTTGGAGAACTTTCTTTTCCAAATTTTTTTTTTTTATTGTTAAATTTAATGGGGTGACATTGATTGGTAACAATTAGATAGTTTCCAGATGTACAAGTCCACATCACATCACCCATACATCACATTATGTGCCCACCACCCAGAATCAGCTCCCTTTCCATCACCATATATCCGGTGCCCACTCCCACCTCCCCCC